>JASANC010005499.1:0-64651 GCA_030248135.1 Theristus sp. LFF4_11
AGATTAGGAAATCGGGCCTAATAAACGGGGTAGGATTTCCAAGTCACAATTTTGAATTTGTTTGGTTTCCCGCCGTGTGACACTCCGCCCACTATTGGGTGGGGGTCTTATAAGTGCGAGGAACCTTCTATGCAAGACTTTACGGTATTTGTAGATAGTTCAATATCATGTATACCAACAACACTTGTTTTCTTTCTTTTGCGTTCTCTAAAGTTCACCACTGCGCTCGCAACGCCGGTTGGTGCGGCGCCATCAGCCACCACGCCTCGACGCGCGTGTGTCATCTGCAGTTTGGCGTTCAATGGCATGGAAATGAAACGCTGACGACGCTGACGGAGCCAGCAATCGGATACACCGTTTGGCAGAAACGAACTGCACCAATTGTGGTGCCCTGAGTTCGGTCTTCTGGTTGAAGTGCTGGCATTATTTTCTGTCGACAACGTGACATTGCTGAAAAATGCTGAAGATGTTGATTTGCTACATATTCGTGCGCTATTCTTGAATTTTTACCACAAAATCGCGTCAGTGATTGCTTGATTTCAAATTCGTGAAGTTTTAAACAGTTTTTATTGTACGAAAAGTAATAAATAGACTTTCTCACGTGAGAAGAAAATATTACAGAAACCATACAAGAAAGGCCACCACAAACACAATGACGTAAAGCTTCTTTCAATACACAGTGATACGAAGCCAAACAAAAATACCTCGGAAACGCATTTTCATCATAAATACAATGTACAAGATGTATTTTTTTTATTCGTTACCAAAAAAGAACTGTGTCGTATTGCTGCTTATCTTAAAAGGGCATTTATGAAGTGATATTTGGCGACGCATAGAATAGTTGCACTGCACACAATAGACAAGTTGAAGATCCGTTGAAGAAAAAATCACATCAGTGACTCTTTTTAGTTTCTGTTCATGAAAACACATCTTACATGATTCTTATTTTACATGCAAATGTTCATTCAATCGCAAGCTATGCGATTTCTACAGCAAATTCATGAATGCACCCAATCTAAATCGCTGATTGGTCAATGACTCCGGTCAAAAAGCTAATAAGGTAATAAGCGATACTTCACAGTTTCTGTTAATAAGTTGTTTTGTTTGAATAATTACCGTAAAAATTTCTGGTTCAAGTTCGTGTGTAAAAAAATTTACACCCCATCACTATGCATGAATGGCTAGTGCACTCATGAAATTACTCACGAAATTTCGTAAGCTACCATTTCACAGTCATCAATCACGACATTTCGTGCGTACTTTTGCGAGTATTGGCTATATGTATTCTCAGTGTATGATCGCGATTTGACGTTCTACTGCAGCTGTCACACACAGTTTCAATATGAACATCTGGTGGGTTTTGTCTGAAGATACAAACTAAACACACACACATTAATGATACCAAAGATCAAGATAGCACAATAAATGTTGCATAGCAACTCCAAGAAAAGTTTCACGGGTTTCTCCCAACACATACATATATCAGTCTTTTCTCACTGCGGAATTGCCGTTGCAATAAGCGCTCACAGTTCCATTATACACTGTATAAGGCATCTCTTTTTTGGCAATTTGATTGTGAATGGCAATTTTAGAGACAGTCGCTGTTTGACATCATGCGTCTAGACTTGATGCGAGATGCGGTTGGCGAACGCACACCCAAGAGTGTTGATTGGATCAACATAACGCAAATAATGTGCAGTTGATCAACACAATTGATTAGTTGACTGTAGATGTGTAGCACACGAGAAGCATCATCGATTCTGGAAAACAGTTGAAAAAACTGACACTGGTTCCATTATCGCTACATCTAAACGAATAGTGAAAAAAAACAGGTGTGATTTTCTTGAATTATTAACAGCTGTTAGTTTGTTGGGTTGACCCGCACTCAAAATCATCTTTCGCTTAAGACCTTTCTACGAAATGATGATCGATCATAGTTTACCGGATCGATCTGAAAATGGTCTAGCTAAACTCAGTTCTACGAGACACTTTGAACAAACTTGACTTGTAAATTTCTTTAAATTCCTTCAATTTAAAAACCCGACTTTTTCTAACCCTTCCTGGGCTATTCTGGAATTTTTTGTTTACTTGCATGTGATGTATGACACCTCTACTCGCGCGACGGTGTGGGGTACCGAGGTGTGCAGCCCTCAAACCGATGTGCAGCCCGCAAGAACAAACTGCAAGCTTTGCTTCATTACACTGGCTGCCTTGCAAATGATACAGCCCTCAAAATGGCGCAGAGCCCTCAAAATGGTGTAGAACCCTCAAAATGGTGCACTGTCCTCAAACCGGTGTCGCCAAATTTCAACCGCAAAAATTTCTTGCGGGTTGCACACCGGTTTTGAGGGCTTCGTACTTCGGTACCCCACAACAACGCGCGGGTATGATGCCATTACTTATCGATTTTTGCAACACAGTGGTATAGCGCCACAGCCGTTTCACGCGTGTTTCAGGCACATTTCTATACTGGGACTTTTTCAAAGAGGTAATGTTTCTTAATCCGCATAAAAGCGTGAATGTGTGAGCAACTTTTTTAACGCGTTTTTTCACAGTGCAGCCATGGCGCAGCGGGTATCGTTTTCGCCTAGCAGCGCGGGGGCTTTCGTGGATCGGATCCCAGCGTTAAAAAAAGAAGTCTTTAAAAATTGATTGTTTTCGGTCAAGGTTCATGCTTGTCAGCAAGCTGCGTTCCTTGACCTGTTCCTGACTTCATAAATAAGCAGAATAGTCGAGTAAACATGGCATCTTTTTTCAGGATATCCAAGAGCGCGCGGAATTTGAATGAAAGGAAAACACTTTCAGAAAAAACCAATTGTGCATCAAATTAATTGTTTTGTGTTTTTTTGGTGTGTATGTGTGTGTAAACGATGTGTGAGGTGTTGGTCAATACCGCACGACTGTTTTTCAAATACCAGTAACTTCATGGCTACATAACTTGAGCTTCATTGGTGTGTGAGCGCTACTGAACTTGCTTCTGTCAGCTGTCCGCTATGTGATCGCAAAGTCTGGTACCGTGTTTTTTATACTTTTCCAAAATCCAGCCATTGGTGTTTTGATGAGCGGGCCCTGGGGCACGCCATATGGTACACCAAGTGAAACGTAATATGGCACCTCATACGGCAGGAGCATGCCGTGTGGCACACCATATGTTACGCCAAGTGGTACGTGAAATATTACACCATATGGCAGCAGGTGAGGGTGTACAGTGGCGCAGAACAGTCAGTTTCAGAAACATTTTCAACGATGCGGTGCAGAATGCAGTGTTGGAGGTTTTTGCAATGCAGGATGCAGTGCATGGTGAAAAAAATTCCGCGTGTTCCCTTTTCCGTACGAAATCAAATCAATCTACCAATCGTTAAATCAAACCACCAATACCGTATTACCCCCATTAACCCCCCCCCCACCATTAATCTCCCCCCCCCCCCACACCAATAAACCCCCACCCCCACGACAAGTTTCTGAATAATCCCCCCCCCAACGAAACCTGTTTGAAACACATACCCAGCGAATTCAGTGGCTGGTTGCAGTGAAAATGATGAAATTGTGCTAGGCCCCAAATGGATGAGTTAATGGTAATTTCATTACAAAAGACTGTTGTAAAAGGAAATTTCTATATGGAGTAGAAGTTTCTGCGACTTTCTTGCCTGCCATGCAAGGTATCTTTACCATTTTTCAATAAACCCCCACCCCGAGAATTTGTTTGTAAATAAAGCCCCCCCCCCACCGATAATCCCCCCCCCCCACCACCAATAAACCCCCACCCCTAAAAGTCGCTGACGTATTAATCCCCCATGGGGTTTATTGGGGGTAATGCGGTAGTAGAGCGGTCGCCGGGGCCGGGCACAAGCCGAAAAAGCATTCAGTTATTGTTCAACAAAACCAAACACAAAAACCGTGTCAGTGCTGGGGTGTGCTAGATGCTGGTCACTGCTGGACTGCTGGAAACTCATGAACATGATGTTTCAGAAAAATCGCGCGATTTATCCGCACGAGACAAGAAAAAACTGCGAACGAGACTGTTCAACGAGACAGAGGGTCGCGATACAAGACGAGACACGAGACAGCTTTTTTGAAAAATAATCCGCGAGACGAGACGAGAAGAGACAGCTAAAAATCGCGCCAGACGAGACACATCTCGCGGAAACCCCAATAGCAGCTGGCTGACTCTAAGTGTCTTGGGGGAAGGAGGGGGTGGGGACCTGTCTGGCCGACAGGGGATGCAGAGGCTAAGCCACCACAGTAAACAGTGATTTTGGAACACATAGCCAAATTTTGGTTATTTTTTGAAGAGAAACAACTATTAAGAACGACTCATTTTTTAATTGAACGTCAAAAATTATTTTTTTACTGTTGAAAATGCAATTTTTCCTCTATAAAATTGACAAAATCTTAATGAAACACAATTTTCCTTCTTATAGTTCTCCGGATCGTTCTGAAAATGGTCTAGCTAAACTCAGCTCGACGAGACACTTTGAACGAAGTTCACTTGTAATTAAATTTCTTTGAATTCTTTCAATTTAAAAACCCGACTTTTTCTAACCCTTCCTGGGCTATTCTGGAATTTTTTGTTTACTTGCATGTAATGTATGACACCTCTACTCGCGCGACGGTGTGGGGTACCGAAGTGTGCAGCCCTCAAACCGATGTGCAGCCCGCAAGATCAAACTGCGAGCTTTGCTTCATTACACTGGCTGCCTTGCAAATGATACAGCCCTCAAAATGGCGCAGAGCCCTCAAAATGGTGTAGAACCCTCAAAATGGTGCACTGTCCTCAAACCGGTGTCGCCAAATTTCAACCGCAAAAATTTCTTGAGGGTTGCACACCGGTTTTGAGGGCTTCGTACTTCGGTACCCCACAACAACGCGCGGGTATGATGCCATTACTTATCGATTTTTGCAACACAGTGGTGTAGCGCCACAGCCGTTTCACGCGTGTTTCAGGCACATTTCTATACTGGGACTTTTTCAAAGAGGTAATGTTTCTTAATCCGCATAAAAGCGTGAATGTGTGAGCAACTTTTTTAACGCGTTTTTTCACATTGCAGCCATGGCGCAGCGGGTATCGTTTTCGCCTAGCAGCGCGGGGGCTTTCGTGGATCGGATCCCAGCGTTAAAAAAAGAAGTCTTTAAAAATTGATTGTTTTCGGTCAAGGTTCATGCTTGTCAGCAAGCTGCGTTCCTTGACCTGTTCCTGACTTCATAAATAAGCAGAATAGTCGAGTAAACATGGCATCTTTTTTCAGGATATCCAAGAGCGCGCGGAATTTGAATGAAAGGAAAACACTTTCAGAAAAAACCAATTGTGCATCAAATTAATTGTTTTGTGTTTTTTTTGGTGTGTATGTGTGTGTAAACGATGTGTGAGGTGTTGGTCAATACCACACGACCGTTTTTCAAATACCCGTAACTTCATGGCCACATAACTTGAGCTTCATTGGTGTGTGAGCGCTACTGAACTTGCTTCTGTCAGCTGTCCGCAACGTGATCGCAAAATCTGGCACGTGTTTTTTCTACTTTTCCAAAATCCAGCCATTGGGGTTTTGATGAGCGGGCCCTCGCCATGTGGCAGTTTTACACAAAAGAATATGCGTGAAGTCAGCTACTACCACAGTTAGACATAAACTTGAACTGTGGTCCTTTCCAAAATCAAACGTACCGAAAAATCACGTTTATTTTTTTCTGCCTTCATTACCGTCGCAGCCAGAGTGCCGTTGCTGTGGTGGTCACGATCTCAGGCGCTTTGCTCGGCGTGTGAAAGATGATCCAAATCAGGTACACTGTAGGCGCCACTACCATTCCCAGCGCGATTATGACTCCGATACAGTACCACCGTCCTCTGAAATGCGGTGTCTTGGCATTCTTGAACAAGTCAACTCCTTGTCTTGGCATTCTTGAACAAAGACAGCTCCTAGTCTGCGACTAAGCCTGCATTGATGGAAAATTCAAGCAGGGCCTCATTTATTCGGACATGTCGTATATGTGCGTTCACCTGAAGAAGCTCTTGACCGTCTCGACCAGGGACATCTGTCCGAGGATGTGACGACGTCGGAAATGGGGCGGGTCTGGGGCGAATAGAGCCGGCTGTCTCTGGCTCGTTGATTCCGAGCCGTCCGGAACTGAAATCGCGAAGATAACGTCCATGGTGTCCGGGGTTTGTTTTGTGATGTGGATGTTTTTGAGATTAGAATTTACACTCTCTGTTCTCCAGTTGGAGAAATGATATGCGGATGTTTTATTTCATCTTACATGTACACTTTAGGTTTTGGAGGTCGAATATACAATGTATACAACCGCAGCAACAACAAGACATGTGCGCATGCTAAGAGAACTGTGAGTGTATCTGTCCAAGAAGGTTGGGAAGGCGCTGATTTTGTTGCAACTGTCCCAACTGGCAGCAAGAAAGAATCTCGGGATTTTTGTTTCTTTATATCACTGACTGGACTGTTTTGCATTGTTTATGTTGTGACAACGCAGTTTTTAAAAAGACTTTATAAACTGAAATCTGTCTGTTGTTTCTTTCTTGAAAAACAAAAACTGCAATGGAACCGGACCTCAACGCCGAAAAGTCAGAGGGTTTTCAGTTGGGCTGTTGCAACAGAAAACGAAAGCACACAGGGAATCTCAGTGAAGCTCAAATTTAGTTAGATTATCGCCACCGCATGCAGTTTTTATTTGTGGCAAGTGTAAGAAAGGCACATATGAGCACGGATAAAGGTTGTTTAGCATTTTGTACATAATGTTTCCAAGTATCGCTCATTGGGTGCGCTGGAGATGACTGTGCGACCAATCAGCGAACGTCGTTGAAATACGAACCAAGCAATGAAACTAAAGTTATATACACCTTTACAATGGAAAGACTGATGATAATAATTTCGTGTGCAATGCATGCACACCACTGTGAAATCAGTATGTCAACATGGAAATTATGCAGAAATTTCGACCCGCAAAGTAGCGCTAAACTCATCACAATGTGTTATGTTCGGCACCTACGTCTTTCCTACCGATCTACTTGACTGACCAAAACCGAGCAAATAGGATGCCAGCATGGCAGAACCGCATTAACTGAAAAAGACAGCCGGACTACAGCACAATGCGGCATGTTACACCTAATTTAATCAAGACTCGAAACGTCTGAAAAAAAACCGTCTACTTGTGATGTTGGACACCACAACACTGGGACGGCTGGGAACGGGAGCAAAAGCGGTGAAATGTTCTGGGAGTGGAGTTTCAGAAACTATAATACGGAGGTTTTCCTTTTTTATTTTTAAATCAGAAGGCTTGCAGCAGTTTTTTCTCCATTCATCGAAGCATGCTTGAATTTGGTGTGCTTTTGTAGTGTAGCGCAAGGCTGTGCAGATACAAATTTTTACTGCTTTGTTGACAACTTTAAAACGCAAAAAAAATTTGCACCAACACCGTTTTTCGCCTGACTTAGACGCCGGTTCCAAAGCTTGAGAAAATCCCCAAGAGTGTTTCGGTCATCACACGATTTTGAACGAGAGAAAAAAGTTCTGCCACGGCGGTCTTTAGACAAATGAAATGTGCAAAAACCGTAGGCTTGTTACATAAATATTGGTAAACTGAAGAAAGCTTACTTTAGTTCAGTAAGTTAGCAAGGTTTTCAATAAATTTATTCGCACAGAGATGGTGTTGAAGAAGAAACAAAAGTGGAGTCTTTGAATAAAAACAACGTGAACGTTTCACGCCATGAGACAAAAGCGGTAAAAGTATCGATATCAGGACGAAAAAAAGTAAGAAACAATAGCGACAGAACCAACTGAAAAAAAATATATACCGTATTACCCCCATTAAACCCCCCCCCACCATTAATCCCCCCCCCCCACCAATAAACCCCCACCCCCCCGACTAGTTTCCGAATAATCCCCCCCCCCACAAATAATCCCCCATGGGGGTTAATTGGAAACCTGTTTGAAACACATACCCAGCGAATTCAGTGGCTGGTTGCAGTGAAAATGATGAAATTGTGCTACCAAAGGCCCCAAATGGATGAGTTAATGGTAATTTCATTACAAAAGGCTGTTACAAAAGGAAATCGCTGTGAAAAGTAGAAGTTTCTGCGACTTTTTTGCCTGCCATGCAAGTTATTTTTGCCATTTTTCAACAAACCCCCACCCCTAGAATTTTTTTTTAAAATAACCCCCCCCCCCCCCCACCAATAATCCCCCCCCCCCACCAATAAACCCCCACCCCTAAAAGTCGCTGACGTATTAATCCCCCATGGGGGTTTATTGGGGGTAATACGGTATGCGGCGAATTTTTTATATCATTTTCCTGAGAGTAACCAATATTGCTTAACGTAAATCATTAATTTCCGGCGGCAAAATTACAAAAACAAAACTTTGCCGAAAAGATAAATTGAGCGGATTGAGAGCAATTAATAAATAAAAAGTTATGCACCAGATTAAAAATCATTCATGGCGCGCGTTAATGTGCGTGCCCGTCTGACAGCTACAGTGTTCCATCAATACACATTCGAACGTGCCCATAAAGTATTGCAGGCAATCATAAGTATACCAGATTAAATACTAATTGCCAGCCGTTTTGCTAAAAGTGGACTGGAGTGAGCAGAGCTTTGCGCTCACGTTTGCTGTATGGATGAACTTTTTTTTCGATCAAACTGCGAAATGCGCTATGTGAAAAATACAGTTTTGTATGGTGCATTAGATTTTTCTGTGTGAGTTTTTCAGCTACATTTTACAGTGTGTTTCTCCAATCGCAAACTTTGGATTAAACAAAGAACGAACGGGAATTGAGTTTGTGCGATTCAAAAACCTCCCGTTGGGGCAAAATACGCCTTCTTTAAACCTGATTCCGCTTTATTTTTTGCGGGCTCAGTATTCTGCTGTAAAAGATGACAGGTGGAAAGAAACGTACTGTAGCTGTAATTAGCTACATGCATGTGAGCTACACGTACGGATAGAAGTGTTGAGCGTTGATTCAAAGTGTCTTGGTGTTACTGTTGATATGCTGTTTACTACTTTTATTCAACGTGAATAATTTTTTTTGCCCATAGGGCGGGCGAACACATTGTTTTGCTCGAAACTAATACGTTTCAAAATTAAATCAAAACAACTCCAAGCATTTTCCACGTATTACCAATATTTCGAACGTTTTAGCTTTCATAAAAAACATGCGTTCCACAGTAACCCGTTCAGACTGCGAGAAAACTTTTTGGTACTTTTCATATTTTTCAGATAGGCATTTTTTCGACGAAAAATGATCAGTCCCATACAATGGGTTTTGTTTGGCGCATGTCATGTGTAAAAATGTACGCTTCACCGAGCTGCATATGAAGCGTCATGTTCTCGTGCACATGAGCTTTAGCCGAAAAACCCGTGCGCGTTTGGAAAACAGATATGCACAAGTGCAAATCCATAGCCACCGCCCTGCCTTTGCCATAGTATTGTTTTTCAAGGGTCCAACTGAGCTTCAAATTCGAAAAAACGCCCGAGTGCAAGCGAAAATTAGTTTGCTTTGTTATAACTGAATTCCGGTTCTTTAGTGTCACAGGCACACAGAATTGTATGTGACATCTTCTTCATAACGATTTGACTGCTGCCGAAAAAAGTGCATCTTTTCCCACAAATTATGAAAAGTGTACACGAAATAAAAAACACCCTTTCTCGCAGATGGAATAGAACTAGAAAAAACACCAAATCACAACGGAGGCACTCACTAAAATGAAATTGAAGAAAAATCATTCAAACACGCCACGGACGCCCAATTAGTTCAATTTGAATTCAATTGATCGAAATGCGCTGATTGGTTGAAAGCTTCAACGCATTTTTGTGTGCTTGAACGGTTTTTACACCGCATGAACCAACTTTTATTAGGTTTCTGCTCACTGTTAAACCACCGGATTTCTGCACGGTGCAAAACGTCGCCGTGTACATGTACATACCTGTAAAATGTGGCAAAAATCACTTCATGAAACAAAAATGTCAGCCGCGACGGTTTCAAAATACAACGCTAACCATACTGAGAAAAAGATTTCTTTTCGAAATTTACTACAGAACACACAATAACGCACAAAGATTCATTTTTCAAGATTACATGCAAGTTGCAAATGAGCTAACAAACTGACCATAACTCAACATCAACTCAAAAAGAAAAAAAACTAATAGTTGATTGGTGCATTCAAGGTATTAATCGAACCAATCATGAAATAGCAAAAAGCAGCAAAGAAAACAGGTTCAAAATGCTCATGTCTACATTATTCAGAGACCTTATATAAAATGAAACGTGGAACTCAAATGATATAAATACAAAAGAAAAACTAAATTGAAAAAAACGCTGAACTAAGTGGTGAATCACATTTTTCCACAGAAACAAACACACACGGACACGAACAAAAACTGAAACATACCGGGATTTTTGTGAAGTTTTCAAACAAAAAAGAAATCAAAAAAAAACGATAGCAAGCACAGCACTGTACAACATTGTTCACACATTTTGAATACCCAAAATGAATACCGATTTGAAATGAATACATGCAAAACCGCCAAGCAATAGCGCCACATTAAAACAATGTGATTTTCTTAGTTTGCTGAAACAAACAAAAACTCGATTTGATGCAAAATTTCAAACGCAACATTTCATAGTCCACAGCCCAAAGTCCTCTTTCCAAAAGCAACGCGCTGATTGGCAGTATTTTTGAATTGGTTCACACCTCGCCAGAAATGCGGTGACAGCCAAGACAGCGGTGACGTACTTTCGGTTTGAGAGACATCTATTTTTCGAAGACCATTTCTGTTATTACACTATAACCCAGTAATGCTACAAACCAACACACCGGCACACAGTCGAAAGACCAATCAGCAAAGCTCTGAGTCAGAAAAGCTCACACAAACAAACACACAGGCACACGTGTGTGCTGTACGTGCACCATTACTGTGTTCCAAGAACAGAGTGCCTTCAGACCAGGACCTCATGCACAGAATAAAGTGGCGTCGTCTCACACAATATGAACAATGTCACAGTCGTCAGAAAAGAAAGTCAGGTGCTGATTGATGCGCTGTTGTTTGCGTCTGTCGCCGACTGCATGGCCTCGGAGACTGCACCGTTGTCAGCTGCCACGGTGGTGGTTAGCGTGCTTCTGTGGTCGTCAGCCACTTGCGGCGCAACTGAGCTGGCGAAACCTGAGACGCGAAAACGGAGATCACCAAATTTCACCATGAAAATTTTATGATAATACAGTCGAACTCTGAACTACAGGCCATCAGCTGATTGGCTGGTAATCACGCGGATGCGTGCGTTCTGTGCAGGAACTGCTGTGCTGCCTGTCCTGCACAAAATGCATGCGTCACGTGATCTCCAACCAATCAGCTGATAGCCTATAACTCAAAGTTCCACAGAACGCAAGATACGAAATTATACGACGTGAGAGTGAGACATGAACGTTTCATGAACCGTCTTCCAGCCGTTTCTATTGAACGAAACACCACGCACGCGGAGCTCGCAGCCGTCAGCGGAGCGCTGGCGAGCTGCTGTGAGTCACAACAACGATCGCCAACCGCAAAACACAATCCAGCAAAACCACACAATCCACCCACGCCCTCCCGCAAAAGAAAAAAAACCGCCCACCCCACCCACCGGGACTCTGTTTCACCGGCGGCGCGTCAGCGGTCGGCAGCGTCGGCGAGCCGCATCGCTTGCGCGGCGTCGTCGGCGTCTGACCAATCAGCAGCGCCGCGTCGGTCGACGACGTCGCGCCACGCTCATTGGTCGATTCGAACTGGTGCACGGCGCTGATTGGCTGGTCAGTCGAGTGATTCGCCAGCTCGGTCGTCGACACTAGACGGCGGTGTTTCTTCTTGCCGACGACGACGACGTCGTTCGCGTGTTGTAGGTCGTAGTCGACCGAGAGACCGATTGGTGTAGAGCCGCTCGGCCCGGCCCCGGGGTCGACCGTGAAATTCGACTCTGAACTACGGTCCACGGTCGCATTGCCACCGACCGTCCACGTGGGCCGTGATTCGCTGGCTGTTGTTGGTGTTGATGCCGGGTGGGCGGAGCTGGTGGGCGGCTCGGTGAAGATACGCTGCAATGGATTGCGAGCAAAATCATTTTTTAGAACTGTGAATTTTGGGGAAAACATGAAAATGATAGAGTCAGTGTGTACAATATACTTTTCGTGAAGCTACCGCACTTTACTATTGCCATTGTACACTGCGTTTTTTGGGCTTGGGGCAAACTTGTTGAGGAAATGATACCGTTAGGAAAAGAAAAAAATTCAGCTGATACTCACACAAAGAGAAACTGAGTCATTTTCAATGAGTTCACATTTTTAATGTTTGTCCAACCTGGACTAAACTCGATCGACTTCGATTTACTAAAATGAAAAAAACGTGACTATTCAATTTCTTACTCACAAGGTGGACCCGTAAAAACGCCAGTAAAGAACTGCAGTGTGGTATGTATATAGGTATCTTAGAACCAAACAAGCAGAAAGCGCGACCTAAAACGACTAAGGAATCCCCCATCACACAAGAACACAACCAAAAAAACCAAAATCCACCAGGAGCCACCTGCGCGGCGATCAAATTGCTCGTCACAAGGTCTTTGGTGGCCGAGCTTGACACCGACGAGCCACCGTGTAGCAGGTTGGTGGTGCCGTTGACAGAGGCAGCATTGAGCGTCACGTTACGTCCTCCGGTCGTCGGTGGGGTACCACCAGCGGCTGCGGACGGCGTCGGCGGGGCGTCAAACGACCGTGGTACACCGCCGGCGGAGTGCGCCACCACGGTGCGGTACGAGGCGGCCGGGTGTGTGCAGGTGGACGTGCTGCACGCTGATTGGTCGGTTGCTACTGAAAGAGAAATGGAGATTTTGAGTACAATTTGAGTTTTTTTTTCAAATGAGCGGCTGCTTGACACGTTTTGACTGTTTTTGGTCGAAATACAAAATTTATAGGCAATCAGTTGAGTGAGTGGCTGTTTTTCGTTTGCATTGGGCTCTCTGGATTGTCCTACAACCAATTCGACGCAGCTTGCTCGGATTCAATTTCAATTCAAAATGCACACAATTTTTGCAGTTTGCGCGCGGGTGTAGCTGATGTTTTTTTGCTGTCATAAATTATAGCATTGATTATTGCATTGTATTTACTGATCAAATCCCCAATTAGCATTCAAAAATGATAGTTGAGCTTGATATATAGTGAACAGTTGAATATCTCCGACATCATTTTGAAAACACTACATGTTCCATGATAGTGGAATACACGTAAGGTTAAAAATATTTTGTCGTATTTATTCAGTGTGTCAAAACGCAGAACAAACACAGGACAGCAACCGCACAACACAACAGCACACACACACTGAAAAAAGTACACGCAAAACTGTGCATTGAGCATTGCATTGCATCAACCGTATGTGTGTGTATGTGCTAGTTATCGTATGCGTTTATAACGTTGGCCACAACATCTGGCTCAATAGCTCAGTGGTAGAGCGTCGGTCTCGTAAACCGAAGGTCGAGGGTTCGACCCCCTCTTGAGCCTTACAAAAACAAATGTTTTTTCCAAAAGCTTTCATGATTGTTTTTTCAAAACTGTCAGCTTATAACTTGTTTCCCACACTTTCTCATCTATTTCTCCTATTTCATATTTTTAACTATTGCCTCTTGGATCACCTAGATTTTTGCACGATCATTTTGTGCTTTTCATTCAAGGCAAGCAGATCAGATCTCTTTCGAACTTTCGAAATCCATGAACCGACTTCATCTACAGTCAAACCCTAAACTATAGGCTACCCGCTGATTGGCCGGTGCACACGTGATGGATGCGGTGGAGGTGGAGTCAGTCGTCCACAGACAGCATGCATCAGATTGAGATTCAGATTGCAGCACCGTGAGATCACCAAGCAACCAGCTGATAGTCTACAATTTACAGTTCGACTGCACATTTGCTCCCAAAAACAACAAAAATAACAAAAACCAAACAAACACGTACACATGCGCTCATGAATCTGGTCCATGTGCGGGGCGGAGTGACTGTGCGCCAGGCTGGTGCCGCCTTCCGAGTGCTCAGCAGCAGCGTTCGAGGCGTCGTAGGGCAGCTCCGCCCCTGGCGCATCAGCCGGAGGCACCACGGACAGACAGGACTGCGTTTTCGGCAGCTGCACCGGCGGCTCAACGGTGATCGACTGCTGCGAGCTCGATGGCTGAGGGGCGGAGTCCGGCTCTGCGGGGGTGCCTGAAAGTGACGACGATTAGGGCACGGTTGTTTGAATCTGTCATGTTCGTCGCAGAATAAACTCTGAAGTCAACCGGGAGAACGAATGTATCGGGTTGCGGACTGTAAAAAGAAAGCCAAACAAGCACAGCAGCACACTGATTGGTTACTGCAACTAGCCAGCCAATCAGCGTGCTGAATATGAACTTGAATGTGTGACTCGAACCTGCGTTGTCAACGTCAGCTGCTCCAGACGCACTTGTGGACGGCTGTAAAAGCAAAAAAAAAAACTTTAATTTTTAGGAATTTGAGCAGCAGGTTAAGCAAATAATCTTTTTTCGTTTTCAAAACTTGTCAAAAAGAGGCGACCGACTGTAATGAAAAACCTGATTGTCATGGTCATGAGAGGTTTCACTCAGTATCGCTGTTAATTTTCTTCTTCTTGTCGAAAAATCAGATCAAAGTGAAGATTATTGACATTCATCACAGTGAAACCGTTCAGAATTGTAGCTTTGGTTCCGAAGCTGTCTGTTCCCGCATTAATTCCAGATGACCGTCAAGAGAACACCATTTTCATCATTACAAACTTTCATCTCCATCTCTCGTTCAACCTTTGGCATGACTATCAGATTGGAGCAAGACCAGATACGGTGGGAAAAACGAGGTTGTGTTGGAAGAACCAAAACAAGAGACCATAAATATTTCTTTATTCGCTGCATAACTAAAAATGTTGCGGGCAACCGCACGTCCACCACGGTGTACCACCACACCATCGCATACGTAACGTGCGTTTGTTTAAACCTGTCACTGTTTCCGCAAAATACAGAACACGCGAAACAGGAATTAAAATAAAAAGATCGGATTTGGTTGAAATCAACCAGTCATTCGTGGCCGAAATAGGTTTTCTTGCAACCCCGATCCCGTTCTTTTTCCTCTGTATTTTGTGAACAGGGTGACAGGTCCAAACAGACCTACTCTACTACGCCCACCCCACCCCATTCACACACCAACTGTCCCCCGGTGACACAGTTCTCAGCGTTCGCCGCCTTTGCTGAGTCGTCCGACGGACTCTGCCCGCCGAAAACGGTCGCGGTGGGCGGCGGTGCTGAGAGCAGATTGGCGCTGGACGCATTTCTAGAAAAACAAAACAAAAAATCAGTCAAAACTGTGATTTTGTGGCACCTATAGTCTGACTCGATACTCGATAACATATCCAACTAGCTGATTGGTTGGTGGTCACGTGCACGCAATGCTGTCGAGAGGCGGAGTTTAGATTGCATAGAATGCACGCACTACGATTATCAACCAATCAGCATAATTGGATATGTTATCGAGTTAAACTGTAATAAAGTCACATTTGTCTGTGCCGGACCACCCAAGCACCAATCGCAATGACCGACCTCGAGATGACGCCGCCCTTTGCGCCCCGCAGCACTGCGTCCGGCAGGTACTGGGACAGATTCTTTCGTTTCGCGTAGCGCGCCTCCACACGCATGCCCTCCTTGTACGAGTTGGAGACGGACGCTTGGCGCACCACTGAAAACGAAAGCGGAATGGCATGAATTTTGAATAAAAAGCGAATTGCGAATATTACAGTGCAGTCGAGTAGTATGGTCAAGTGAAGCAATTGGAAAGACTGAAAAAAATGCTCAGCATCGCTTGGTATGCGTCACACGGTGCTTTTTGACCAGGGGTTGCATGACTGCAAAAAGGTACCGCAGATTTTGAATAAAAAAGCTAAAAAAACAAATGGTTTCTCGATTCACCGCAATAACAAGAACCTTGTTGCAAGCGAAACAACAACCCCAGCTCAAAGAAACACGGTACTCAGCTCAAAGTGTATTTTGATTTTGCATCATCGCATTTTTCAGTCATTTTCCAAATTTCCGGATGTGTCTGTGTGTCAGAAAAGGGAGAATTTGTGCCGTTTTTCTCAAGCAAGACATCAAGATATAAAGTAAAGATTCGTGTCATCAGCAGCAGCGACCGTACGCCCACTCACCGGTGTCCGTGAACGACTGAATGTCATAAGTGAGGTCGATGTTGCGTACGGCAGCGTCGCCTTTGTTCAACTCCAGACCCATGAACCACAACGACTGCAGCACACCGCTGCAAAACACAAGCACAGGAAAGTGGAGTGGCAATTGCAGGTTGGCGAGTTGTCGAATGAGTGGGGGGGGGGGGTTGCCGCAGTCTTCGCTAACCGAACGAAACCACAAAACAACAGTTGCCTAAAACTCGCGATACATATCAAGTTCGCTGCTTGCGGTTTCGCCAAGTATACCAAGCATACCGCGGTGCCTCCTGGCTCGTCAGTGCGACGGACACCGTCAGCGTACCCACAAAGCGAAAAAAACTCACGTTAAAACGCTCTTTTACGCAGATACTCGTGGCGACAGGTCAATCCAAGCATAATCAATTTGCAAATTGAAAAAAAAGAAAAATACAGCAAACGGCCACCACTCACTCCTCCTTGTGCAACGGCTGGAACTGCTCCGGATTAACATGGACCAGTAGAACGCCCGGATTGCGTTCGAAATTACTGACGAGCACACGAATGCGCGACTCAACCAGGCCACACCACGACTGATGGTCGGTTTCGTTAACTGCAGAGAGCGGTTTTTGCTACATCTCCACTGAGCCATTGAACAAAACAATGCAAAACCTCCAAAAGCTCTGGTCCGCAACAGAAGAAAGAGACGAGGGAGTAGGCATCATTTCATTAGAGCGAAAGGTTTCAAAAAAATAATCCGATGAATCCTGCAACGTCATAAAACCACCACGCACGCGAACTACAAATGAGCACAATGAAATGTCGATATCGCTGAAAGAAATTCGCGGCGTCAAACAGCGCCGACCACGGTTGACTGCCGGCGAGGATCTCGGTGGTCACGTCGAAACCTGCGAACGGGCATGGAAACTTTAGGCGACGTTTTCAGCGTCACGCCTAACCCCGAATTAAAAAAAAAAAAAAAAACGCGCGCAGAACGCCGTCAAGTGGGGTCACCCATCGAGCTTTGTTTTCAGTCACCAGAGTGCCTATGAACCGCTCAGCGGAATGTGAAACCGATGAATATGAGAATATGAACCGATATGAAACAATATGATATGACAGTATAACGATGAACCGATGAATATGACAAACACACCACTGGGCGGTGTTTGTCCGCGCCGCACATGCATGCACCCCAGTCGTACCACCAGTCACTCAAAACGTGACACAAAATACACCAAATACAACTGTCTCTACCGCACAAACACGACCAATCGACTTACTGTCCTTCAACTCTTGTATCATCACAGTGCGTGTCGACATCGTGACGTTGAACGTTGAGTTTTGACACGGAAACGCCGGTGTGATGATCGGCATAAGGTGGTAGCGATCACTAATTTTTACCTGAATATTCAAGGGTGAACGATACTTCTTTTTGACCGAAAGCAGAAAAACGACCGTGTTCGTTGAAATTGAATAGAAAGTCCTAGTCTGATGACGGTACACTTTGTTTTGATGTGGCACAGCCACAAACAAACACACAGGCGCATACGGACAATAGTAGCAGCGGGCGTGTGTGCGTGCCTGTGTGCTTGTTTGTATGTGACTCTGCAACATTTATTGCAAACAGAGTGCACTGTCTTTGGAGTGGAACTTTTACAAGAAAAAACCACCAACGAACCCGTGGATCCCAAATCAAGTCGAATAACGTCGGAATGTTTGGGCGCACGTCATCTGGCTTCAGTACTACCGGATTCGGCCATTCCCTGGTTTAAAAAAATCCAGGTTTGCTCACAGAAAAGGGGTTTTCAAAGCAACATGACCATAAATCAAAAATTTAGCTGATCGCTTGATAACATGAAAAGTTCAACTGCGCCAAATCTAGAATACTGAATCAGTGGTCCAAAACTGGCCCATTTCTTGACGTCTAAACAAACAAGATTTATGTGAAGAAAAGCAGACTTCAGAACACTTGTTTATCAGATTCACAAGCGTACTCCATTTCCAAGCAAAGCTCAGCGCCAAAACAACAACAACATGAACAAAACCGTCATCAATCATCTGATGCAATAAGGGAGCGCATAATACACAAAGCAACAGAAGAAGAAAAAACGAAATATCCCACATCATTGCCCCCCGATGGAACCAACCAATTTGAGAACACGAAGAAGAATTTGTTGACGAGTCTAGCGGCGGCTGCGTTCGGGTACAACTGGCACGTTCTCGCCACCAACATCGCCCACGACACGCCGCCCAGGTAGCCGAGCGAGTTCGAGTAGATGCCGTGGCCTGCGGGTTGTTGTTGTTGTTTGTTGCCCCCTTTTTATCCTTACCCAACGCCCTTGGGGAAAGGCAGTGTCGCAATTTTTTATTGTCCACCACATGGGCTGCGACGTTGGAAGCAGTTTTTCTGCTATAGAAGTGGGCGTTGGGCAAGCTGCGCTGGTATGCATGGGCGCGATGTCATTGAGTTCCTCGCCACCGGAACAGCAATCTTGTGAATCAAGAAAGCCGACGTTTATGCTGCCGAACCATTGAGCCCCACGCAACCCGGGGCAGCTGAGTGGTCACGACCGGATTCGAACCCGGGCCTTCCGATTGGAAGTCCCAAGTGCTATCCACTCAGCCACTCAGCCGGCTGGCCTGCGGGTAGTAATTTGTGGGGTAAAGGTTCGGTAAATTCTTGGGCAAAAAGTTGGGTAAGTTCTGGGGTAAAAGTTGGGTAAGTTCTGGGGTAAAAGTTGGCGAAAATTCGGAAATGAACAGCAGCTGGGTCCTGTTTTTTTACTTGATGATGATGGTACCCCTTTGGTTGCTGAAAACTTTTTTTAGCCGCTATAAGTTAGGCTTTACAGGCGAGAGGAGAGACCCAATTTTGCTGATCCATCACAGAGATGACAACATACGGACGCCAAAAGACATGGTCGTGTTGAAACATCTGTCATGGGAACTGTGCATTCAAGCCTCCCCAGAAATTCTACTCACGTTTCGCCCAGTGTTTGATTGCGCGCAGTGTGAGGCGAAACGACTCGACATTCGGCACTAGCCTCAGGATTTCATCTGTTACTCGACAGCCTGCAAATCAAAACGCGACATTTTCATAGGTTGCTGGGTTTTTAGGAACTTGTGACAAAAAATGTGGGAAATGGGACACAAATACTGCAGTTTATTCAATTAAAATTATAGTATCAATAAAAATTTCCAAATAGCCAATTGATTCATAGATTGATTCAAAAACAAATTCATTCAAATTTATTGAAACAACACAAGTTTACGTAGTGTCTCTAAAAAAATCTGCCGCACCATTCAAACTTCGAATACAGTGCGGCGACAGATTGCGCAGCAGCATGTCGTCGTCCAGCTGCTGGTTGTCCGGGATCTCCTTCAGAGCGAGACGAGCGAACAAAAGATCGAGCTGAAAAAAAACCTTTTTCGATGCAGAGTTCATAATGTACAAAATTACAGCCGAACTCTAAATTATGGGCAATCAGCTGATTGGTTGGTGCACATGTGATACATGCTTTCTGTGCAGCCGTTGCTGTAGAGATGGAATCTGTACTACACAAAATACAGGCATCACGTAATCATCACCATCCGGTAACCAATCAGCTGATAGCCTATAATTTAGAGTTCGACTATTTTAAACAACAGTACAGACTTCTGAGTCAGCTCCACTGGGCACACAGCCAATCTGGTTTCGCTTTTCTTTTTGTGTGCCACAGACAAGAGGCAGACTACAAACACACCAGCAGCAACACACACAGTCACGAGTGTTGGTGTGTTTGTTTTCTGAACGACGCGATCAACACTCCAAACTGAATTTATAAGCTCAAACTAACGTGCATAGCGCTCAATGAAAAAAAAGCAAAGAAAAATTTGAAAACAAAAGAAAAAAATAGTGCCAAACAACCTCGACTCCATCGAATTTCAGCTTTATCACAGGCACAAACGCGTCCTCCACCTTGCACAACGCGGTCACCTCCGGCTGCGCCTGCAGCAGATCGTAGAACGACGTGAAGAAGTCGATCCGGTCCACGTGACGGGGCGCCGCGCACAGCGTGTCGATGTCACCGCCTGAAAGAAAAAAATTGACATTTTTTTGTTGCTGCTCTGTTGTTACTGTCGTTCAGGGCCGCTGGTTCGAAACAAGTGTCAATTCGACGTCTGCAAACGCATTCAGCTGCAGAACCAAAATGCATCTTTTGATACGTTGAACACAAAATTTCCAAAAAATCTCCAAGAAAATTCACGCCACCCCTCACCTTTGGTGTGCACGCCAAGGCGAAACGATCCAAAAACGAACACTTTACCACCGACGGTTTCGGCGACTTCAGCGGGTAAATTCTGTGAACGAAACAAGTCAAGGAACTGTAAATAATATTCGATCATCACATCAAACACAATACTGTTGGAAACACTGTTTTTTGGAAGAAAAACCCGCTTCAGTTTTCTGTTCTATACACGGAAATGACCTTAATGACGGAAATCATTTTTCAAGCAACAACATTGTTGGATTCCTGTTGTTTGCAAGTTCGCCAAATCACAACAACACACAACACCCTTACCTTGTTTTGGAAGTTCTGTAGTCTGCACAAAAGTGACAGACCTAACCAAACACGCATACCTTGTTTTGCGAGACGTCCCTGACCCACTGCTTTACGAGCGCGTTTATGCGTCTGAGCACCTCCATGCGATGGTGCATCTCCTGGTCGGTCTCGAACAGATCGTACGAGCGCAGACAGTCCTCCAGCGCCTGCGTCAACGCCAGCTCCTCCTCGTCCGGCGGCGCCGTCGAGATTGGCGGACTGGGGAACGAAAAAAAAACGGGTAAAATGCGTCTGTTTCGGTTCGGAATATTCGGACGTACGCATTGTTATTGAGGAGTTGTTGTCGGGATTTTTGGCAATGTTTTAGCCAGGGCCACATTCGTGGCCTCGTGGTAGCGGCTAGCGGGTTAGACTCTTGTCTGTGCGTAGTCGGAGGATCGAACCCCGCCGAGGCATCTACTGTATAGGCACTTAACGACAGAGAAACGTCGATGGGCGCCCTCCCTGTCCCTCCCTACTCGACGGCGTTCTGTACGCTTTTCAGGGTTAGCCCTGGCTAAAAACATTGCCTTCTTGCCTAAAATTCCCAACAACACGTACATAAACAAGTTCGCTTTTCGCCTTTCACCTCAGCAATACAGATTCGTCGTTCGTGAAAAAGCAACCTGAAGAACCATGAAAAACAAGAAATCGTCGCACCTGACGCCAAGGAACTGCGTCGCCCGAGATGAGCTGGGTCCATTCTGAGCGTCTCCCGTCGGCATCCTGCTCGCTTCAAATGTTGCGGACTGATTTGCTGCTTCACTTTTTTTACCACCAACGAATAATAAAGAAGAAAGAACAGATGTATTGTCCACCGCTTTGGATAGGATTTGCGCCGGGGCCGGGCATCAAGTTTTTCTTCAACTGTTGACCAAGGCGACGGCAGTTTTCATCATAAACCGACCGACTGAAAAAAAACTGAATCTGAGCGAACTATTTCTTTGCTTTATTTGTGTTTACTGTTTGGTCGGGTTTAGGGTTGTTAAAAAAAAACAAAAATCGTCATTTTTGTTTTTTTTTAAATTTAAAAAAAAAATTCAAAAATCAAAGTTGTGCTAAATCAATCAGGGAGTCCGAAGAACCACATATGATATGCAAGCGCCTCCCGAATGACTCCCATATGACGGAACTTTGCAGATTTTGTTTTGGTGACCTCAATTACCCCTTTTCCAAACCGTCACCATGCCTCTTCTTGTGTTTTGACCTCCAAAACGTCACTAATTGTCCCCAGCTAAACTAATGCCAAAGTGAAGACAAACATACCGCCTTGAAATTCGATCAATTCTTCTGATGGTGTTGCGACGACACGACACGAAGCAGCAAGCAACCAGACAACGTAGCGCTTGCAAACGGAGCAGCGAGCACAATCGGACGCTCTGCGAGGCGAATCGTCACCTTATCTGCATCGGAAATGGTAGGCCAAGCTTTGGGACGCTCAAAAACTTCATCGCAGATGTTGTCGTAGCCTAAAATCAGTCGGTAAAACGGCCCAAAATCGACTGCTAAAGGTTTTACGAGGTATTGCTATTTCTATTGCAGTGGTAATAAAGAACAACATTCGTATCAACTTCTGATCCCCGCACACACTTAGCACGTTGTCAAATAACAGTTAAACCCTGGAAAATGTATTTTTTTGTTGTGATTATGTCTAGTTTCATTAAATCTGAGTCAACTATCGTTTAATTATGCTGTTTCCGTGTGATTTTGAGCAGTTTTAATGATTGCGGCGAATTTTGTTTGCGGCGTATTTTGAATTTGCCATGAGCATATTTTCTGCGGCGTATTTTGGCATGCGGCGCGCTTCCCTTGCGGCGTATTTTGGTTGTGCGGCGAATTTTTGCGCAATCAATTAGGGTTAGGGGCTTTGAAAAAAAAAAATTTTTATTTTTTTTTCGTTTTTTTTTTAAAAATTTGGATTTTTTTTTTCAAACTTAAAAAAAAATTTGAAAAATTTTTCTTCTACTTTGCTCTGAAAATTCGATTTATGGCATAATTTTTTGAAAGTTCAAACCAAATTTTCTTCCCAACTTCTTTGTGTGCTTAGGTACATGTCATTATTTGGTCATTTTGACCGACGTACTCCATGTTTTTCGATTTGGATGACTTCTAGAGTCAATTTTTAGCGTTGAAATGACTTAACTGAATTGAAATATCGTTTCAGAAATCGTTTTCTTGCAACTTAGAACATGTTTTTTCAGTCGGTAGGCCATGAGATGAACATGATATCTTGTTGATTGGCGTACGTTATAGGTCTACAATGGAGTTGTGCGATATATTGTTAAACAATTGGAGCGGGGATGTTGGTTAATACCACATCACACGACCGTTTTTCAGATACCCGATAACATGGCCACATGTTAAAACTTGCGTGCTGAGCTAAACTAACGTGTTAAACTTGCGTCTGTCAGTTGCCCGCAACGTGATCGCGAAATCATGGTACGTGTTTTCGATACGATGATTTGAAGAGTGGGCTCTCGCCATGTGGCAGATAGCATAGCTGGTTGAACCTGAAAGTAAGTGTCTTGGGGGGGGGGGGGGCGACCGGGTCGACAGGGGTTGCCGACTTAGCTACAGCAAACAGGAATTTTTGAACACAGTCAAATTTTGGTAATTTTCTAAAGAGGAACAACTAAGAACGGTTCAATATTCAAGTACACGTCGAAAATTGTCCTGTTTTACTGTTGAAAATGCAACTTTCCCTCTATGAAATGGACATAATTTCAATAAAACACGATTTTCGCTCTTATAGTTTTCCGGATCGTTCTGAAAATAGTCTAGATGAACTCAGCTCGACGAGACGCTTCGAACAAACCTAACTTGTAAAAAAAAATTTTTTTTTTAAATTTTTTTTTTTAATTTAAAAAAAAATCCGGATTTTTTTTCCCCTAACCCTAGGTATAATCAAAGAAAATTTTTGTTGAACTTTCGAAAAATTTTGCCAAAATTGAGGTTTTCAGAGCATATTAGAGGAAAATTTTTCGAATTTAAAAAAAAAAATCGGCATTTTTGTTTTTTTTAATCACTTTTTTTGAAAAAAAATTTTCATTTTTGTTTAACAACCCTAGTCGGGTTCGATCGAACAAAGTGAAAATTCATATTTTTTAAATTAAAAAAATATCAATTTTTTTTCCAAAATGCCGAAGGAAAATCTGATGGTCGACAAATAGATGCATTCGAAGCGCGCTGACGCGCTGAGTTCGATTTTTTTACTTTCAGAACTAAATAAGGCCATTTCGGTCCTAAAATTGGCAAGAATTTTTATGAAATTATCCCTCTAAGCAGTACCGAAGGGCGAAGGGCGAAGGCGAAAGCAAAAAGGAAGGGGATGTCGTCATGTGCAGTTCGTCGTAGAGACGAAAATCATGATTTTTGAACAAAAATTCACGATTTTAAAGTAGTTTGGGGGAATTTTCGGGGGTGTCGTCGTCCGTCACTGTCTAAAATTTTGATCCTGGGTCGGGGGGGGGGTGAACAGTAGCGAAAGCGGGACCTCGGGTGAGGGGGGGGGTGTTTGCCTAATTTTAGAGGGGGGGGTCAGGTGCCTTCTCGGTGAGGGGGGGGGTGCACGGGCAGCAAATTTTCCTGAGGGGGGGGGGTGCACTGGCAGAAAAAATTCGTGAGGGGGGTGCACGGGATCGCACGGGTAATACCAAATTTTTGCCTTAGAAAAACACAGAAATTCTTGTAAAATACAGAATATTTTGTGCAAACAAGCTGCTTGTTTAGTCAGAAACAACAAAATCTATGCAGGGACAGACACAAACGTCAAGAAAAATGCAAAAATTACGGTATTTTTGGAAAAAATTGAGATGAGATTGACCACCGTGAGGGGGGGGGGTGCGATCCCGTGTTTTCTCGCGGAGGGGGGTGGGGGGGGGAGTCTAGTACCCGTGTCGAGGTAAAGGGGGGGGGGGGGTACAGGTATCTGCCCGTGCACGGGCGGGATTTTCGGCTGAGGGGGGGGTGGACCCCCACCCCCCCCCGCACTTTCGCTACTGAACACAATGTTGTTTTTGAGACGAGAGGGCGGCGGCTGTTGTTGAATAAAAGTGCTAGAAACCACAGCATCCAGTCAAGGCCTCTCTCTAGTCTCTAGTCATACATTTTGCTTTGATTTTCGTTCGGGTCGGGGCATCTGAAAGCTACACGAACGAGACACGCTGCACGGGTGAGACTTGATATTGAAGTACAGTATTGAAAACATTGACGTACAAAGTGGTAAATGTATAACAAAGTGGTACGTATACAAAAAAACATACAATACCTATATATTGAGATACAAACATGCATATAATATAGATACCTACAAATGAGAGAAATATAGAGATATACCGTATTACCCCCAATAAACCCCCATGGGGGATTAATACGTCAGCGACTTTTAGGGGTGGGGGTTTATTGGTGGGGGGGGGGATGATTGGTGGGGGGGGGGGGTTATTTACAAAAAAATTCTAGGGGTGGGGGTTTGTTGAAAAATGGCAAAAATACATTGCATGTCAGGCAAGAAAGTCGCAGAAACTTCTACTCTACATAGAAATTTCCTTTTATAACGGCCTTTTGTAATGAAATTACTATTAACTCACCCATTTGGGGCCTTTGGTAGCACAATTTCATCATTTTCACTGCAACCAGCCACTGAATTCGCTGGGTATGTGGTTCAAACTGGTCTCCAATAATCCCCCATGGTGGGGGGGGGGGGATTATTTGTGGGGGGGATTATTGGGAAAGTGGTGGGGGTATTTGTGGGGGGGATGTTGGGAAATGGGGGGGGGTGGGGGTTTATTGGTGGGGGGGATTAATGGTGGGGGGGGGGGTTAATGGGGGTAATACGGTACAAGAGAAAATGTCTCCTTCGAAAGTCAAAATCAAAGGGGGGGGTGGTCAGACGGTCAGGATTTGGTAGGGGGGGAGGGGTTTGGAAGGTCGAAATCTGGGAGGGGGGGGGGTCTGGCCCCCCCAAATTCGAGAGGGGGGGAGGGTATTTTGACCAAAATTTGGGGGGGGGGGGTTTGCCCGGGTGGGGGGGGGGGTGTCGACTTGGTTGGGGGGGGGTCCCCCACCCCCCCATCTCGACCCCTGTTTATGGCATAATTTTTTGAAAGTTCAAACCAAATTTTCTTCCCAACTTCTTTGTGTGCTTAGGTACATGTCATTATTTGGTCATTTTGACCGACGTACTCCATGTTTTTCGATTTGGATGACTTCTAGAGTCAATTTTTAGCGTTTAAACGACTTAACTGAATTGAAATATCGTTTCAGAAATCGTTTTCTTGCAACCTAGAACATGTTTTTCAGTCGGTAGGCCATGAGATGAACATGATATCTTGTTGATTGGCGTATGTTATAGGTCTACAATGGAGTTGTGCGATATATTGTTAAACAATTGGAGCGGAGATGTTGGTTAATACCACATCACACGACCGTTTTTCAGATACCCGATAACATGGCCACATGTTAAAACTTGCGCGCTGAGCTAAACTAACGTGTTAAACTTGCGTCTGTCAGTTGCCCGCAACGTGATCGCGAAATCATGGTACGTGTTTTCGATACGATGATTTGAAGAGTGGGCTCTCGCCATGTGGCAGATAGCATAGCTGGTTGAACCTGAAAGTAAGTGTCTTGGGGGGGGGCGACCGGGTCGACAGGAGGGGTTGCCGACTTAGCTACAGCAAACAGGAATTTTTGAACACAGTCAAATTTTGGTAATTTTCTAAAGAGGAACAACTAAGAACGGTTCAATATTCAAGTACACGTCAAAAATTGTCCTGTTTTACTGTTGAAAATGCAACTTTCCCTCTATGAAATGGACATAATTTCAATAAAACACGATTTTCGCTCTTATAGTTTTCCGGATCGTTTTGAAAATAGTCTAGATGAACTCAGCTCGACGAGACGCTTCGAACAAACCTAACTTGTAAAAAAAATTTTTTTTTAATTTTTTTTAATTTAAAAAAATCCGGATTTTTTCCCCCTAATGTGAGTGTGTTAGAGAGGGGGGGGGGGGGGGTTGTAGGTTTCATTTTTGGCCGTCACAGTCATTTAATATGATTATTTTTTGTTTGACAAATAACTTTGCATTATTTTTATACATTTAAGATCATCAATTATCAATCACTCTTTGTATTTTCATTAAATTTCGTCTTTCAAAATTTCGTCCGGCAATTTTCGTCCCTTCGTCTCAGGCAAAATTGCCAACGCCAACAAAGACGCCGATAAGCACATTACGGCCGCAGTCAATGCGGTCAGCGGTGCCCAAATCGTTTGCAGTTACCTGCGAATATGTCAATGTCAATTAATTGCCTGTTTGGCTGAAAAGCAGACCTTGTTGGTTGATTGAACGCAAATACAATGTACCTTAATCAACTCACTCAATTATGAACACATAACAGTGATCAAAGAACAACACGAACACAAAGGGCAGTGGTTTTTGCATGTTTTTTTAATTTTTTTGCAGATTAAAATTCAGTTTTACAAACAAAAACTAAAGACATAGAAAACTCTCTCGCCCTCCGGCTCACCTTGTGGCCGGAGCTAAAATCGAGCCGACTCTTGCCGCGCTGCTAACGGTGCTAGCTAAAAACCTTCGAGACTTATTTAAAAGTCAGAATATTATCTAAAAATGCGGGAGACGCATATAAAAGGAGGAATATGGCTTTGTGTAAGCAGTGAGAGACTTGGCTCGGAAACTCTTTTCAAGTCTCTGATGTGGTACACACGGATACAAGTACATAAGAGCCATATTTTTGCGCCGTTTATTCACTATTTCGGTTGCACATGTACTTTGTAGACAATTAAAACTTCAACATTTGCGGTATTTCGGGCATTTAGCAACCACTAAAACCACTAAAATAACGATCAGACTTCAGATCGCTGATACTGGTTTGCCCAGGACAAAGTGTATCGCAGAGGCATTAGGGAACGCAAGGTCTGATTAAACTCGTCTGATATGCAACAGTAATGTGTCCGTTTGCTGTTTGAAAGCAAGCTACCAAACAACACATTGCTGAAGCATCCTAGTGCGAAATGAAACAAGGTCGGTCACTTAATATGAACATTGAAAGTATTGAAACTAGCAAGAGCTTGTGTTGGAACTCAAGTCCAGCTGAATAAAGACAATCAGGTCAGGTGCTCTCATGTGAATCAGTCACAGTTTTCCTTTCTCCAACTTCGCTTTTCAAAAGTTCATCTGGCAGCTTTCGTCCCCTCGTCTCGGGCAAAACGGTCAACGCCGATAACGAAGCGGCCACGCAGAGAACGACCGCGATTATTGCGGTCAGCGGAGCCCAGACGGTTTGCAGGTACCTGCGCGGTTGGAAAGAAGTTGGTTATTGGTTAGCTGTACAGATTTCAGAGATTGTTTTGTTTAATCAAATTTACAATGTGATTTGGTGACTTCGCACATATAAAATTGTTCGACCGAACACGATTGACAGCGAATCCAATTGTTTGAGCGACCACACATAGATTAAATGTTAGAAAATGCGAATTTTTTATAATTTCCAAGGCAGATGTGTGTTGTTAAAAAGCGTTGTTCTCTTGACAATCAGCAAAAAAAACAATTTGATCAAAACATTCAAACTGTCCATCCATGTCTTACATAGCGGCCGGTGCCAAAATCGTGCCGACTCTTGCCGCGGTGCTAACGACCGCACATGCCCGCGACCGCACCAACGTTGGAAACAGTTCGGCGGGGTAGAGGAAACAAGTGGAGAGGGCGGGAATGAGAAAACAGCTGCCAACGGTTTGAATCACGGTCAAAATCGAAGACTTAGGCGAGATCGCGTTTAGAACGGCGATTGTGAACATGCAGACCGCACAACCTGTCCAGAAAGCAATGATGAATTTCTTTTTTGTTTCTCAAAAAATCCGTGTGTTTTTAACAGATTCTGATTTGAATTGAAAGCCGTGAAATCAACTTGAAATGAAACTTTAACAGAAAGGACTTGTGGGTCTTACTAGCAGGCGGCAGCTGCTGTACTTTCAACGTGTGGAAGACATAAGTCATCAAAAAGATTTACCGTATTACCTCTAATAAACCCCCATGGGGGTTTATTTCTTCAGCGACTTCTGGGGGTGGGGGTTTATTTTTGGGGGGGGGGGATTATTTTTGGGGGGGGGGGTTTATTTGGAAACCATTTTTAGGGGTGGGCAAAATGGCAAAAATACCTTCCATGGCAGGAAGGAAGTCGCAGAAACTTCTACTTTTCACAGAGATTTCCTTTTGTAACAGCATTTTGTAATGAAATTACCATTAACTCATCCATTTGGGGCCTTTGGTAGCACAATTTCATCATTTTCCCTGCAACCAGCCACTGAATTCGCTGGGTATGTGTTTCAAACAGGTTTCAATAATCCCCCATGGGGGTTTATTTTTGGGGGGGGGGATTATTTGGAAACTTGTCGAGGGGGTGGGGGTTTATTTTTGGGGGGGGGTTTAATTTTGGGGGGGGGTTTAATAGAGGTAATACGGTATTCATCAATGATTTGTTCAGAAGAATTTAGCCAACCGATAAGCGCTGAAACCAGCAACAGTTTCCGGCCAACTTGAGCGAATCGGTCCAACAGAATGACGCAAGTAACCGGTACGACTTTCACCAGTCCGAACAGCACACAGTTCAAATAGACGTTCCCCACCTGCAGATGCGAAAAAGTATATTTTGGGAAACATACTTTCCTATTCCATAGTAACTCAAAACTCTCGTTTTATTCAGTTTTTTTTCACTAAAAAACTGTTTCTGAACATCCCGTCAATGCTCACCAAATGTCCGACATTGAACAGCAGCTGATAGAGCACACAGAATGTTGTGAACGAACAGACGCACATGCAGACGAGACGATGCGTGAGCGTGCGAGAACTCACCAGGTAGCACCAACCAACTGTTGGCTGAAAATGTTTAGAAATTTTTGTTGCTTTAAATTTTCAAACTCTTTTATGACCCTTTTAGGCTTTGAATCTGAACAACAAACTTCAGCAGCTTCTTTGCATTGTCGACGTTCTCTTCAATAAAATCGCTTTTGACTGCATCTTCTGGCTTGTTGCTGAGTTCCATTTGATCTTGTTGTTTGATGTCATTCATCACAGAATTGTTGACCGTATCTTGGACTGAGCTTGGACTAGTAACAAGCGTTGAGTTTGCCGGCTCGTACTGCCAATTGCGTCCATTCCTAGAAATGATCAAAAGTGAAGTGGCTGCGTGCAATGCCGTTATAACGAACTTGTTCGAGTCCGGCTTTTTACTTAAACAATCACAGTTCAGTTGCTGCATGCAAATCTGCCGGAAGTAAAACGCTTTTAGGTAGTTCAGTCTGGTGTCGTCGCACGGACACCGCGGTATACACTAAAAAATGACCGAAATCGTGTTCGGTAGCGGCTTTTCCTTGTTCCGCGTTGTGACCTGCCGGAAAATGCGCGCGGAACACAGAGTGGAAGGGGTTACTGTTAATTGAAGTGTGAAGTTATATGCAACTTATAAAATGCTGATTTGGACAACTGAATGAATTTCTTCAACTGTGACAACACCGTTGATAAATGCGCATTTGTTTTTAAAAAAGTTTTTGCTTTAACGACGCGGGACACACGGCGGGACACGCCACTCGACACGAGTTCGGACATCTATTTTGGCGTGTACGGGTCTACTTGGCGTGTCACCGCAAACAGCGGACTTCACCTGCTACGCCGCAATCAAACTCAATTCCTCTAAACGAAACCTGGCCGCAATTCTGCGGATCGTCCAAATCGCCTGATCATCCTTGCGCTTCTGTATCAGCCATCTGGGCGATTCATAGACGAACAACAGACCAAGGAACATCGGAAAGTAGCAGACATTCGCCACGACGCTTGTCCATCGCCAGTTCTGTGTGAAATACGCAATCAGACTGAGCGGGATGAAGCCGAGCTCCCAGAGCAAGTAGACCGTCATCATCCAGAGACGGTGCGTCTTGCTGGAGATTTCGGCGAACCTGGCGAATTAGAAAAAAACTTTCACAGGACATGCAAAAAATATTTTCTGTTCCCACGCAAATCGGATTTCTAATAGGTTCCTGATATCCTATTTCGAAGTCTAATCCTTTCCCAATGCTATCCCAATATAATCCCGATCCTAATCCTACCAGAATCCTGTGTATCCCTAATCCTATTCCGATTCCTGTCCTATTTCTATTCCAATGTAATTTATTTGTCGAGTTTGCTGCACGGAGCATACCGGCTTACCTCCAAGTAGGATTAGGAATCGTTTAGGATAGAAACAGGACGTATTTTCTCACAGAATAACCAGGATTGCTAGCGCAGGTTGAACTGAAAAAGTTTGGGGCACTAAGTGCGTTCAATTTCCCTCACCACTCACATTGTGACCACCGCTGTGATGTGCGTTGAGCTGGCGAATCCGACCGCGAATCGGATCAAGACCAAAATCTGCCAGTTTGGCGCCACTGCCGTGCAGAGTCCGCTGGCACAGAGGCCAGTGGCACCCAGCCACCACGTTCTCAGACGCCCGTACAGGTCGCAAAAATGGCCTGAAATGAAAAAAAAAACAGGAATCAAAGTTTGATGCTCCGGAAAGTAGAGATGACGGAAGAGGCGTGAGACAACTGAAGAACACAGTTTCAAACCAAAAAAATGCACATCAGATTTTTTCGGCCGGTAGGCTTGCGAAAATGCCAGTCTGAATGTATGCCAAAATGCTGGCAGAATACCGTGCCAAAATGCTAACCGGTTTGGAAGCTCGTGTTCTACAGTTTGTCTTCTGGTTTTTTTTTTGAGTCAACAAAACAAAAGTTCTGCATCACGGGTGTGCAGCTATTCCTCATTGTGAATCAACTTTTAAAATTATGTTTCAAAAGCCAGATTTGGAGCGCGAATCAGCCAATAGACAGGGTGAATGTATTCTTAATTCCAATGTGACCAAACAACCACGCGCACCAGCAAAGAGCGCGCCAAACAGGAATCCAATCATCTGCACCGTGTTTGCCAAATACGGCACTTGTCTCATGTGTTTGTCATAAAATCGCCATTCGACCGCTGCGGAATAGTAGCTGCCATTTTTTGGTACCATTTCGCAAATTCTACTGCCATTTTCTGCCAATATTGACGAAGAGTTTGTCAATTCACAGTCAATTTCTTGCATTTCAGGCATCAGGGCTCCGAAATTCATGAAACAAATGTTGGACAGCAGAAGAAGATTCAGACAGAAGGCCACGGCGACGACGTACGCTTGGTAGCAGCCGAACTGGCCGATTTCTTTCAGAATTTTGTCGTAGTCCAGCATTTTTTTTGTTTTGTTTTATTCAGATCAGAAGTTTTTTTTAACGACGGTTTGTGATGCTGTTGAAGGGAAAAAAAATTTAAATTAAAATGATTAAAATCAACAACTTTTAATTTAAATCAATACACTTTGTTTTTGCAAAGCAAGGGGTGTGTTCATAATTCGACATCGTTTTTGATTTATTTTTTCTGCAAAAGTTTTTGTTTGAAATGTTTCATGTTAAAAAACATCGTAATCGCGTGGTATACCAGAGGACAAAAAAATGCAGCACATTGACAGTTTTATGGATTAGTTTTCACTGTCGCAAATTAAAAACATAAATTCACACGCAGTTTTGTGCAAACATCGAACAAACATTGCGATGCAGTAAACAGTTTTCTTTCGTCAACAAATCTTTACAAATAAAAAATTAAAAAAACGCACACACAGAAAACAAACGACACCAAGCAAACTAAATACAAAGTTTGTTTGCACAAATAAACAACAGTAATAGTATGCAGGGATAGTTCTAAAAAATTATATTTTTTTATATGACGTGTGTGACTGTGACCCGTGATAGCAGACTAAACAAACTATGAATGATTTTTCTAAATACTAACTAAAAATTTTAAATTGGAACCTTTTAGATTAGTTCAAAAATGCGTGACTGAACCGGGCCTGCTTTTTTCTAGGCATTATTTGTGTTGTGGTGGGCGAGGTGGGCCTGGCTTTGTCAGGGCTGCAGGACAGAGTGCTTTTTCTACCCAAGTCGAAGAATGAGCGTGTGAGTTCTAAGGGGTCATAGCAATAAGGGGGGGGGCAAGTTTTGCAAAATTTACGTAAAATGTTTGGGGAAAGACTGTAAGAAAACCCTGTTTTCAACAGTCTCCTTGGTAAAATGGATAATTTTTCCGTTTTTTCTTATTTTTTCAATGGCAAATGTTTCATTAAAAACAGAAATAGGTTTTTTTAACTGTTCAACCACCTTAGTTTTATGTAAACAGATGCGAGCGTACATTTTCAGTTAGAAATGAAGCAATGCAATGTGTGCTTGTTGCTATGAGCTACAAAACATTTCATAAAATAGGCTGAAAGGCTGGAGACACAATTTCTGCATGGGATTTTGTTATTGTCCCTGTTAGAGCAGGTAAATATGATATCAAAGCTTAAGAGCTAAAACTGTGGGCCGGAGAATACAGTATTCATAGTATTCGGTCTCTGCGCGATTCTTCGGTGTTTCTAAATGCAAAGAAAGCATTTTTTCTTTGCCAGTGAAAGGAATAAGTGAAAATCAGAGCGAAACATTGTATTCGGACAAAGAAATACCAACTTAGCCATTTTTTACTATCAGAGGCGTAGGTACACGGTGCCCCAAAATTTGGCTTTTGATCAGACACTGATGAACAAAACGCAAGCAATAACGAAACACAATAAAAACTTTAGAAAATGGGTAAAAACGTCAAAAACAGAGTTTTATGTGTCGCTGTTCATGGTTCCACAGTTCCAACTTTGTGTTTTTTCACCATTTACACTGGTCGTTCAGTTTAGTGAGCCATGGCGGCACACGCGGCCGCTTCAGATATGCCTTCGCTGGCTGCACATTGCACACGGTCACTTGTAGAACGTTGCTGGAACTGAAAAAAAAACAACTCAAAAAAGTTTATCCACAGTTAGACACGACGGCTAAAATCGAACCATATTTTTTCGGATCTTTTATGTCCACGAAATTCCACAAAGATCGCAGATATCCATTCACTCCAAAACTTATTTTTACCCAAAAACCGGTCTACGCAAAACAATTTTTTCCCAAAACCAAGTCTTTACCCAATTACTGTCCCGGTCACCTGTCAAACGTGATGTCCTCGATCACCCTTGCGCTGGGTCGTCGATTGCTGCCCAACTGCACCACTTTGTACACATTCTCCTCCCCGCCAGGTGTCAGATCCTTGCGCACTGTTTGGCAGTTGCCCTTCTCGGTGACACTCGGCTGGCGACAACACAGCACTTCCATGGCGCTGAAAACATTTATCACTTCTTTTGCCGTTTTGAGAACGTTGGCAGTAGACTAGCAGACATTTGAAATTTCTACTCATTTGATGGCGTCAGTCTTGTGGGACAAAGTTCCATAGAAACGTAACTTACTTAGAAACGTTACACAAAACTGTCAAAACACCAAACGATGCAAACGCACCCGTCTGCTGACGCTCGAATGCCGCGCACAATGGCGCTGGTGGAGCCGTAGTCCAGTTCACGACAGCTGCCCAGCCACATGCACGCCTTCGGAGAAATAATAAAAATGCGTTTTGGGTTGATAAACATCAACTTTACATACTGATACAGTCTGGTAGCGTAGACAAGTCAGACAACCAAGATTCACGTCAACCATGCTGCACGGTCACAATATGCATTTGCAATGAGTGGCTGGAGCCTTTGCGTTCTGATGTCGTCATTTTTGTCTCACAGGTTTTTATGTAATCAGTGACTAAATGAAGTATGATTTAGGTTCTTCGATTATTCTCCTCCGTTAAGAAGCAGAGTTTATAATTATTGCTTTTTGCTGGAAATCAATAAACAAAGACATACAAAAATTCAAACACCAACCGTCTTCTTGGCTCTTCACAAGGTATGACGTCATCTGACGTGGCTTATGGCTTATGACGTCATATCTGGCAGGTTCTAATGAACACAACATACACTTTTGCTTTGTTTTCTCACCGTGCGACAACCGTTCTCCCACGGCAGTCCCCGACATCGTTCCACGTAATATTGGTGTTTCCCGCTTCGATCGAGGATCACATTCAGCCACAGCACGAATCCTTGATTATTCAGGCATTGCTCTCGGTTGAACGGCACCTTCACGAGTTGCAGGATGTCCTTGCGAAGGGACACACGTACCTGAACACGGTAGACGCGGGAGTTTGAAATGCGTATTGTCTGTTTTTGTCAAACGTGCCAAACCGAATTGACGTCATGTGTTCCGAAACATGCGTTTGTCTTGATGGCTTTCAGTAGCGGACTTTTCAGTTTTGCTGACCCCTTCATATGTGAAAAAAATCACGTTAAATGATGAATCAGTCAATCAAACTGAAAATTCTGATGTCTGAAAACACATCAGCAGCTGACACAAAAATGCCACAAATGCAAAAAAAATTCGAAGTTCGTCAAATGAAAGCACGCCGTGATTGAGCAAAACGTTTCACAACAAATTCAACAAAAAGTTCAACAAATGATGGCTGCTTTGGCTGCTCAACAAACAACTATTAGCGAACGAAGAACCACTCAGCAAATTCTTGAGCAGTAGATATTGACCACTCATGCAGCGCTTAATCAACCGTTTTTTGTCCGCTTATTTTTTTCATGAGCGTACCTGTGAATGAGGTTCCCGGTGCCTGGGATGGTGGTGATGGCTGATTGGTCGGTCTTGGCTGAGTCGTTGAGCTGTTTTTAAATTGAAGTTTGTCAGTGTTTTATTGGGTGCCACTTCATAAGTAAGCAGCAAAAAGACGACGGATAAAAACGTCGAATTTCGAGAAAGAATCAAGTTTTCGCTGATTAAATTCACGTTGATAAAAAGCAATCGAGAAATCCTAGTACTGCCCTGTATAAATAGTAACACAATTGTTTCGCACAGGCACAAGCAAACAAACAGGCGAACACACATTCATCTTACAGGTTTCAATGAACAGACCTAGATGACCCGGTATTCCGCCGTTGAATCTGCCCTGTTGATCGGCCACGGGAAGTGCCAGGAAGAAAACGCAGAATTCATAAATTCTGGTCATAATTATTGCAAAGTGTTCAAGGTAACAAGTAAGATTTCGCGCAACATAAATCAAACGTAAAATTTTTAGTTTTGACTGTTCATAATGCTGTTCATATTCAGATGACACATGACATCAGCCATGTGACACCAACATTGCATAACTTTTCCAACAAAAATACACCTTTATCGTTCGGCAGCTTACTTCGCCTGTTAATTTTTTCCGTCTCTCAACGCACAACGATTGACAGCATAATTTTGTAAAAAATTGCCTTTTTTAATTTTTGCATGTGTATTGCAACTGGCAATTTTTTTATTTGAAAAGGCACGTACGTGGTTTAGATGATTTCCAAACACACAGAACATAACCTGTTGGTGTGGTGTGGCTGCGGCTCATGAACACTCAAAAGTTGAATTGATTTGTCAACCGAAATTGAGTGAATGGACGACATTTAAAAAAAATAGAAAATGGCGGCAGGCATTGGCGGTGTTGGCGCCAATGGAAATGCCAGGTTTTGTACAGTGTGGTAGTTACGGTACAGTCTGAATGTCTGAACAATAGTTGCGCCCTGAAAGCGCACTTTCTTCAGCATCCACCAGCAAACATGTTTATGCAAAAAATGCAGACCCAAAGTGGTTGTGGTGACGTACGTTATAAACATAAACTCATTATTTCAAACATGTTATTCCCGCGCGCCTTATCTTAAACACCCCTTAAACATTTTCCGCATTCGCAATATCCGGGCTTGTTGCCATGACAACGTGATAACTATGGGTTCAATTGTTGTCTGCAAATGAATGTCCATTAACAAGTCAACAAACTTTTGCAATTTGAAAAAATAAAAAAAAACATTTAATATGAGAAACGACATAAAAATTCCTGAAGTTTAAAAAAAATACAAAATGCAATCGGACGGCGCACCGACGGATCCGGAGAACCACCGTCATGATGAAGGCTCATCTGAAAATGGATCGGTCGACTGTGGAAACAGCTCCAAAAGCTCATCACCTGAAAGATTTCGCCAAATGGTAAAACTGAATAGCTTTAAAAATGATGGTTGAAACTACATCGCATTTGGTGATGATTTGGGTGTGGATTTTTTTGAAAAACCAACTTGATTTGATTGAAAAAACTTTGAACAGGAGCCACACGGTACTCGGTTTTGCTTTAGAGATACAATACCGTCCTGCTGACCGTTTTCTTACATTTATCTAAAGCATACAAAGATTCAAATTCCGTGTTACGTGCAGATTCACCAGTTCAAATCGAACAAGCATCGTCAGTTCCTCGAAATCCACGATCACCATCGAGCGCAGTTGGCTGCGCTGACCGATTCGTACGAGCGAAAGTGCGCCGCGCTGATGAAGGCCAACGAGACACTCAAGGTTGGCAGTCAGACAAAATTGTGGAACAAAGAAGCTAGTCGTTGACTTCTCAATCAAGGCGAAGATTTGTCGCAGACTAGGAGTTACAATTCCCAAAAATTCCAAGTTATTTGCTAATCGTGTGTGCAATGGCAAAAGAATGAACAGAAAAACATGATTAATTTGATGCATAATTGGCTCTCTGGTAGTCTTTCTTCTTTTATTCAAATTTCGCGCGCTCCTTGCACCCTGGAAAAAGCTGCCATGTTTAATCGGCCATACCGTACAATACGTTTCTTTGAAATTTTACCTCCCGGTCTAGAACTTTTGGATCTCTCCCGCAACTCAATAGAATTCTAAGTTGAACTTTATCGGAACAACCACAACATTTTCAATTCCAACCACTTTTTCAGCAAATCAACTCTGATCAGACGGCAGAAAACGCAGAGCTTCGAAGCAGACTGGAACAAACCAACAAAAATTATGACAAACTGTACGAACTGTACAGGGCTGTGATGCGACAAAATGAAGCACTGCAGTCGATAAACAAGTCGATACAACTGAATTCAAGGTACAGTCTGCATTGTCTCACCTGTGTGATGTCCAAATGATGTCTTTCGACGATTAAAAATTAAAATAGTCAATACCTGAAATCGTCGCCATAAAGTTAACAACAACACATCTAGTGCTGGTTGGTAAGTACATGAGCAAAGTGTCGAGGGCGAGGCTGATACTTTTTAAGTCAACACCCTGGCTCACTATTTGTTGATTTGTTTTTGTTTCTCAGTGTAATCAGCTTTTAGCTTGACACAGTCCATCACCGAGGGAAAAATACTGAGTTAACTGAGTTTTTTTACAAGCCGCTGCTAACTTTCTGCACTTAAAATATTCAACGAACTTTCCCGTGTCCATTATAATTTTCAAGTGGCAGCCACGTTACACCTATTTTCCTAATTTTTCAGAAATCTCAAGAAATCGTCAGCCAGCTGAAAGAAAAATGCCATCAGTTGACCATTGTTGCTGCTTCATGGCAAACGAAATATAAACAGGTCAGTCTTTTATTAAAAGTCTTTGTTCATGAAAAAACTGAATTTCAAGATGAATTTTGATCTGAACTCAATGATCGTCGTGATATTCTTCTCAAAGAGCATTATCGACACACAGGTTTCTGAAGTTAAAAAATTTAAAAAAAACTCGTTTCAGCTGTCCACCGACTACCGTCGTCTGCATCGATCGTTTCAGTCCGCGGTCAGCCTGATTGATGAGAAAGTCACCGAGAAACATCGCCGTTTGCTGGATCAAATCGCGCAAACCGAACAGAAAATCATTGGCCTTTCTTGATATGATAACATCTACTGTAATTGTGACTATATTCGACTCATATCTGCACTGTATCAAACACTGCCAATAACCAACTGTTTCTATCGGGGGGGGGGGGGGATATTTGTCCGATAGAGCCGGTGCAATGTTGATGGGTTAAGCGGCATTCATGAAGCAGCATTTAGATTTGAATTTGGCATGGTATAATCCGAAAAGCCTTCCTATAAATTGCAGCGAATTCTTTATTAAAATATTTTGCATTTTGTTACCATTTTTGTTGGCGGATGTTCAAATTCGTGGGGGGGGAGCCTCTGAATGCGCGCAGCAGCTGCAGTATAAACCGAAGCACTACTTTTATGCAACTTTAGTTTCTCAATAAAGCACCAGAAAACAATACTTTTTTGAAACCATATGCTCTGCAAGAGATCAAGCATTGGTGAAAAAGCAGATGAATGAGATTTCCAACGGCGAATTTTATTAAAACCCAGTCGTGATAATGCAACAAAACTGGTAAAACTGGTTTATATTGGTATTATAAAACAGCGGCTTGATACTACTGTAAAATCCGAATTCAAGATATCCCGCGAAACTCAACTTTTCAAAACAGTTCACTTTTGAATTCCCTGTTCACACAACCGTTGGTGCGCACCTTCTCCAACAAATATCATAATATCAAAGATGAACATGTTGCTAACTCAAGCAGCTCTAGTGATTGTGACGCTTGGCTCGTTTGCAACGGCTGGTCGTATCGTGGTTGACACGACCAGTTACGTGAACAACGCGCAACGTCGATGGAGTATACCCGCTATTTCGGGGCAGGTATGTTGACGTTGTTTTTAGGGATGCAAACACAAAATATTTGCGAACCATAAAGATCACCATGAGCACCTTGAAGTGCAACTCGAATTTTTCAGCTGACTTCATCAGTATTCATCAGAGCGATGATATGATGAGATCTGTTCTTTTTCGGTGTGTAGTTTAACGGAGAGAAAGTGGTTGGTGATGGCCCAGAAAAGAAAACAATTTCAGGGAGTGAAAACCACGTTTGTTGCTCCGTTTGCTGTGGAAAGTGTAAACGGTGTTGACTCATCGGAAGGCTGCTTTGACGTGGTGCGCATTGGGCCGGCCAGCAGTTTCAGCAGTACCGTCTGCGGTGATGACGCGACTTCTAGCGAAAAGGGTAAAGATTCATTTACCTTAGACCGTTTGATCCTTTACGCCACTTTACGGCCACTGCTTCATTTGACATTCATGAAACAATACAAAAATATCACTAGTTCAATGTCACTTCACTTCACTACTTTTACTTCACTTCACTTCACTTCACTTCACTTCACTTCACTTCACTTCACTTCACTTCACTTCACTTCACTTCACTTCACTTCTCTTCACTTCACTTCTTCTCACTTCACTTCTCCTCACTTCACTTCACTTCACCTCACTTCACTTCACTTCACTTCACTTCACTTCACTTCACTTCACTTCACTTCACGTCACTTCACTTTCCTTCACTTCACTTCACTTCACTTCCCTTCACTTCACTTCACTTCACCTCACTTCACTTCCCTTCACCTCCCTTCACTTCACTTCCCTTCACTTCACCTCACTTCACTTCACTTCACTTCACTTCACTTCACTTCACTTCACTTCACTTCACTTCACTTCACTTCGAGATCTCACGTCCCGCCACGTCACGTCCCGCCACGTCACGTCACGTCACGTCACGTCACGTCCGTTATTTCACGTCATTTCAGAAGTGTATTGTGGCACTTCGGTGCCGCCAGAGAAGACGTGGCCGACCGACACCGCGCTGACCGTGGAATTCTGCGCTGATTCTGTCGTCACATTGAACGGCTTCACGCTTACATACACCGAGGCCGGGTCTGGCGGCTCAGGTGGGTCGGGGTGGGGGGGGGGGGGGAGTTTCTTGGGTTAATTGGACGGTCCGAAAGCAGCAGGCGAAGGCAGTTCTGGTAGTTGTCAACCAACCAATCAGCTATTTGTACATATTATCCAGATGGACTGCACATACCCGTGCGAAGGTGTATACGTTGATCAAAAAACGCCATATTTTTCACAGTGGCAGTGGTTTGTGAGAGATAAAACGTGTGTGTGCAGGTAGCGGAAATTCACAGAAATCTTTTATTGTTTTGAATTTAGGCGGTGGAGGCGGGTCAGGCGGCGGTGGTGAAGGCGGCTCAGGCGGCAGTGGTGGAGGATCAGCAGGAGGTTTCCCGAGTGAGTTTTTTGCTAATTATACTATCAAAGAGATGGATGACACGTTTGCACTGCATGCACCATCACCAGATTTGATGCATACAGAGACGGTGCATTTTGGCACAGAGTTTGTTTCACTAAAAATTACGCATTTTTTCTTTACAACGGTGCAGCCGACTGCGGTAATCCGGCCGTGACGCCAAGCATCACAATCGAGAACGGCAAAATAACGGTCGGTAAATCAAGTTTTTTTTTGTTTTTTTGCTATTTTGCAAAATGATATTACTCAGAGGTGTCTGAAGACATAACACAGGACACTTGTCCGGACACCTTTTTTGTGTGAAGATATTATTATTTTTGCTTCAGGGAATGCAGCAGGGCATTATTGGAGGTCAAGAGGCAAGACCACATTCGTTGCCCTGGCAGGCTGCGGTGAGTGCTCACCATGACCATAGTGCGTTTGTTAGCATCTAAAAGATATAAAAAAGCTGTTCCAACGTTGACGTTGACGTTGACATTGTGGCTAGGACGGCATAATCGAGAAAAACGCAATACGGTTTTCAGTTTTTGGCTGATCCCTTCTCACAAAAATGTTCGTTTTTTACATATGGGCTCGATAAAACCGATTGCTGTAACGGACTAGCAGATGCTTTGAAAGCATTCAACGTCGTTAAATTCTGAAACATTTGACACGTTTGAATAATATTTTACCATGTACTTTACACAGATTGAGTACAATAATGGTGCGTGGTGTGGTGGAACGTTGATTGCCAATGAATGGGTGCTCACCGCAGCACATTGCATGTTCAATCAGGAGGGCAACGAGTAAGAAACATACAAGAAACCTGTTAAAAAACACGTTGGAAGGCCTAATTTTTCAACAAATCAAGCTTCATTGGCTTTTGTGAAGCATCCCAATTGTCGCCCCATCAAAAAAGTCGTATTGTTTTTAGCATCACCAGTTCAATCAGAGTCCGTCTTGGACTGCACGATAATCAAGACACAAGCAATCAGGTAAAAAATCATTTCCATTTTTATGTACTTGTTAGTTCAAATTTGAATTTCATGAATATTATGCTGATTCAATTTCATGCAAACGTGCTACATTTTGCATGCAGACGAAGTTGAGCCGGACACTGTGTTTACAGTAGCTGCTTTTTATTCAAATTTGTTTTCAGCCAATCACACCGTCTCAAATCATCAAACACGAGGGCTACGACAAAACTCAAAATACTTCACCCAACGACATTGCACTAATAAAGTTGCCGTCGGTAAAACAGAGACGATTGTAGTGTTTTATTGTTCTGTGAAACAGCCGAGAGTCAAATAACAGAATTGTGTGATACACACTTTTCTTCAGGTAACATTTTCCGACAAGGTGCGTCCGGCGTGCATGCCAACCGGCTCGGACTCGTGGCAATCCGGCACTGAGAAACTGGTGGTCAGTGGCTGGGGAAACACAAACACTGGTGCGCTTGCTATAATATTACAATGTATTGCGAGCACTGTACACGGACAATGACACATGCACACGCGCACACATTGCGTGGCACACAATTGCATGACACATGCACGCACGCACGTAGTGCAGGGCACACATTGCATGGCACACATGCACGCACGCACGCAGTGCAGGGCACACATGCACGCATGCATGCAACGAATTACACACATTGCATGACACATGAACGCACGCACGGAGTGCAAGGCACACAATGCATGGCACACGTGCACGCACGAACGCAGTACAGGGCACACAATTGCATATGGCACACGCACACATGCATGGACGGAGGCAAGGCATGCATTGCATGGCACACACAAGACAGTATACTTTTTTCTTTCAGAGGGCTACTCTTACCCCAACAAACTGCAACAGACGGTCGTTGATTTGATGGCCAACAGCCATGACAGATGCCAGGTTGACAGCAAGAACATGTGCGCACACACGAAGAACACGGACAGCTGCAGTGTAAGATGTTGAAACAGTCGCTACACACTTGGCAAAGTTTATGCTCATAAGTCATTATTGCACTTTTGGACAAAGCTGATGCTTTGGCAAATTTGAAATGGCGAATGACGTCATAAATGATGGTAATGTATTTGAAACATGTTCAGGGCGACAGTGGCGGGCCGCTGGTGGCGTACAAAAATGGCAAATACTTCGTGGCCGGCGTCGTTTCATACGGACCGTAAGTCTCTTCCCGTGGTTCTTTTTATCTTCAGTATTCATTGCAAATGTCTCGCACCGTGTCCTCTGTGTCTTGTCCATATTCCCGTCCCCTTTCTTCTTTTGGGCCTTTTCATGTCCAAAAGATAAAAGTGGCCTAAACAGCTCACCGCTGTTTGTCCTGAGCGTCCCTTTTCAGTGTCAAAATGTCACAGTGGCTGAGATACTGTGGCATGTGTTTCTTTCCATGACAATCAGCTGTGAGCGGTAGAGGAGCGAGGACTTGAGGAGGAAGGGACAACCGACGGGACACAGGACACGGCGACGATGCGGTGTGAACAAAACAACAATAAGACTAAACAAACAAGTGTACGGCAACAACGGAAAAGGAAAGAACTTTTTGCGTTTAGAATCAAAGCCATTGAAAAAAAACAACTTTTTGATTCACAGTAATCCGTGCGCCCACGCCACCGACCCGGGCGTCTACGGACACGTGCCGAGTTTCATCAATTGGATCAAACAGAAAACTGGACTGTGATAGAAAAAACAAGTAAAACTGTAACCTATTGATACAAGTGGTGTTGTGTTGTCAGATATTAGGCAAGTGTCACCCTGAAACTAAAATAGTTTCAGCAAGATTTCTAAATTTTAAACTTTACTCTACCACCGTACTTTTGGTTGAAATTTCAGTTTGAAGTGGCTAAACAGTTGGGAATAAAAAATGCGCTTTTCTAAAACGAAAAATGCTGTTTTAAAATGCCCATATGAAAAAATGCAGCTTCAGCTATATCTCCTAGTGTTCCAATGTAAATCCCAGGAAATGGCGCATTTTCGTAGCAGCATTGTTACATCGCATCCCGGGTGCAATAAATTGCTTGTCACTACATTGGATTTCACGTTTCTCTTGCATCATAGAAAGACCGCACGAAAAAACACCCACGAAACGACTACTTCGCATGATTTCTGAATCTGAAGATCGTGTCAAAGTAAAACATGACAGTCTAGTTATTCACGAAAAATGGGTCTGTACATAATTGACATGCATACGCAACCACAAACAAACACGTTCATGAAACACAAAAAAAACTCTGTTTACTTACAGTGACGGTTATACAATACATTCAAATGAAATGACGATTAATAAAAACCAAACGGGCGCTGATTTTGATGCAACGCATCAACGCAAGCGTTATGAAACTGATCGGATAACAACCTCTCAACGAGTTGGCTTTCCGTGATTAGAATCATACCCGTTCAATGGGGCGATGCATCGTGATCAGCCACTCAAAACAAATTCTGGCATATTCCTCTTTTCGCCAGGATCGCTAAGAACGTTTTCTTGCAGTTTTGCCACAAAAATGCTTCCACATTGTATGGCGTTTTCTACACGCAGAGTTTTCAACACAGTTTTCTGCACTTCTGCACCGGACTACAAGACCAAAACGTTATCGTTGTCGCACTGAAACAAAACCGCCGCGAAAACATGAAAAACATTTCACAAAAACACATATTAGTTGTCGAATTTCAGCGAAACAGTGGATGGAGATGGATATACAAGGACCGAAAATCATAATTTCACGCGCGAAACACGTCTTTTCGCGGGTATTTTTTCACACCGAAATCTTTTTGAGCGGCATCATTCAACTGCGGTTACGTTTTCGGTTTGATATGATCTACATATGAAATTGTCATGTGTGCCAGAAAAAAAGCTGAATATACCTATAAGATTTGTTTTCTTGATAAACAACTTCTAGATGAGATGAATTAAGTAATTGGCGGTGTTTGAATGTTTAGCTTGAGTTTTGTACATTTGTTCGAATAAAACTTCACATCCATCCATACACTAAACCACACAAAACCACACACGACAATAATCTGTTTGTAATTAAAAATTTTAAAAAATTTAAAATTATCCAGCACTACCTGATCTCGATACACTCGACTTTTTCATTCTATACCGTAAATTCTTGCATAAGGTTCCTCCCACTTATAGGACCCCTGCCCAAAAGTGGGCGAGTGTCACGGGTCGGTCTCAAATTGGCCAGACTCAATCTGGCTCCGGTCTCAATCAGGCCAGTTTCAATCGGGCTCGGCTCAATCTGGCTCGGCTCAATCGGGCTCGGCTCAATCGGGCTCGGCTTAATATGGCTTGTTTCAATCTGGCCAGACAGAATTTTTTATTGCATGCGTGAGTGCACTACACACGCTCTCGGGGGGAGAAGTAAACGCACACACACAAACACACACGTGGCGGTCAATAATGGTCTGTGTTTCTTGACACGTAACAAGTAATCATGGAGGGAAACCAAAAAAATTCAAAATTTTAGAAATGTAGAAAGGTAGAAATGCCACCGCGTGTCCTAATCTCGCTTCCTCCCACTTGTCTGTCACACAAAAATCCACTTTTTTCAGAAAATTTTGATTTTTAAATTTATATGTATAAGGAGACCATATGCAATACTTTACGGTATTTGTTTCACTTACAGCGCATTCGAATTTCCAGAAAAAACACATGCCTATTGAACTATTGAACCTGCAGGGCGTATTATAATTAAAACGCGAATTTTATGACTTCGCAGCCAACGGGACGATAATGCAATTTTTACAATTTCATCACCATTAAGTTTTGACCTGTTTCGGTTTTTTTACTGGTTGTTGCCACATAGTTTTAAAATGCATTGTTTCCAGCCTGCCTGCAGTCACCCCATGACTTTTAAAGTTGAATCACGAAAAACGTGCACACTGTATTTGAAAAAAAATACTTTTTCTCACATTTTTTCCGTCCGTTGTTTGAAAACCGTTTACAGGCGAGCGCATGGGATTTATTCAAAAACACTGTAAACGGTAAGGTCTTTTTAAAAGTTTAACAACCGAATAGGAGCAAATTAGGACAGCCTTTTATATGACTGCACCATGTGTTGCATGCATTTTTTAGCGTTCATCTTCTGTAGTCTGTTCGCGTTGTAACGATAAATCAGCAAAAAGCTTTCAAGTGTATCGACAACATTGATTGTTTTTGATAATTTTATTGCCAATAGTGCGCGACTGTCTGACAAATTGCGTGTAATAACGAGTATGCTGAACGGAAAAAAAGATTGCCGACAAAAACTAAAAAAACTATTTTTAAAATTTTAATCTACTTTTTGACACACAGCGTGACGTTCATGGCTAAGTGAATGTCATATGTGTTATTGTTTGAACAACAAATCGATTATTAAAGTCAAAAACTTGTGAAAATATGTTCTGATGTTGTTTGTTAATGCGCCGTTTTTTCAAGCATCTTATCTGTTCCTGATTTTCCGCTGCACAACACTGATCACTTGTTTCAAAAATTAACCGCATGTCCAATTACCAAATCAACAATCCCAAGTCATCAAAAAGACTTGATTAGTCTCTTGAAATGACAACATTATTTGTTGAATAACTAATGCGTTGCGTGCCCGTTGGTGACTTCAGGAAGAAAGAAACCTCCACAGCAATTGACATACTAGTGACTGCAACATGAAAGGTTGGCAGTGCGACTTTGTTCTCTTCATTCATTGGTTCATTCCGTGAGAAGAAAAATACGAAATAATATCACCGTTATATCTCGAATTCGGCACGTAACACGTCCAGAATAACTAAAAAAACGATAAGTTTTCATTGAAATGGATCCAAATAATCACATCGCATACACTGCGATTGGCTGCAGTGTGATCACGATTGGCTCGTGTCTTCTGTTGATCCCGATGTTGAGCGACAAAATCAACGACTGCAAGAATGACACCAACCGATTGATGGCCGAGTTTAAGGTTGGTTTCATCAATGTCGGATTGAAGTTTAGTTTTTTCCGTTTAAAAAGTCGCATCATCCAATATGGTTACCGTGTGTAATTTCGAGCTATACAGTAGTACTGAGCTGCATGCTTGAAGCCCAGTGTCTGAAGCTCTAAAAAAAGAAAACACATCTTTTAACAAGATGCTCCATTTACCGTTTCAGCTGAAAACCGACCAGTCATGGCAGGAAATGATGGCGTTACGCGCGCGAATGTCGACGTTCAATAAAGTGAAACGACAAGGTATGAACTGTGAATGTATTGCGTGGTTGACACAGTTAACCATGGCGCAGTGGCTAGCACGCCCGGCTGCTCAGCCGAAGGTGCTGGGTTCAATCCCACAAGAAATTGCTTGTGTACTCCAAAAGAACATTGACAAATAGAAATACAAATATCCAACAACGGTAAATACACAAAAATAAATGTATTTTCAGTGAAACCGAACAGCGAAGAAGCGTCAGCGCTGCTGAGAAGACGTCCCAACATCAACAGCGACGAGTCAATGCCAGTCAGACGCCGAACAACGAACAAAACAAGACGTAACAAACTAAACAATGAGAATCCAATGCGCCATCCACCTACAAAACGGCCGACTCAAAATAATAGCAGTGGCAGTAAACAAAGGACGGCTAGTGCTAGACAGCAGCAGCGCGATCGACAGCAGTGCAGGAGAGAATACAATGAGGATGAGACGAAGCAACGTGACACTATTGACAATGGCAATAGCAATAATCGAAGGACTAACAATAATAGCGCAAGGAGAAGTCATAACCGTCAGCAGCGACCGAAAGAAAAAGACAAAGACGATCAGACTTCGGGTGACGAGCAGAGATTTCGTGACGTTGATTTGAACAATTCTGAAGACGAGTCCAAAGAAGAAGAGGGTTTCGAAAGTTGGTTTAAATATTTCATTGTTTCAATAATTGCCGAAAGTGCCCATGATTCCAAAAAACTTCGTGACGAACTCCAAGTTGAAGAGTCAAAATATTTAGAACTTTGGGCTTATAAAATGCTGAAATGTGGCTTTTGTTGCATACTTTGTATGAATCCACAACCATTTCCTAAAGCCTAGTTTATTTAGGCGAACACGAGTTGAGTTTCGAGCGGCGCGCTCACAATCAACTGCCAGATGAGTATTACGAGGGCTATTATCTCGAGTACTACGACGAATATCCAAGTGCGTGCAGTTTTTTTTTGTTTTGTGCTTGCATTCAGTCTCCCTTCGATTTTGGATTGGGCTCGCTACATATGAGTCTAGCAATAATCTGGACTGGTTGGCTAAACGACACGGATGGATGAATGAACTTGAGTGAAACCCTGTAACTTTATGCTATTCACTGATCAAACCACGACAGTCGGTCGATCATAACGTCCCCATCTATGTAGCAACCGAAGTACACACCACAATCACAACCGGTCATTTTTTCTGTCGATTTCAGTGTATTACGACGAGGAGCCACATCATTTTGACCGAGTAGAGCTGCACCACTTACCTCATGAACGTCAGCGTCAAGAGGAACGGACGCATTTTATTCAAGACCGCAAATTCAGTCCCGATCCCCGATTCGAGCCAACACCGCCGCCCCGCCAACCGCATGAGCCGCTTGAACGTCACGAAAGACACCAAGAACCGATTGCGGTTTTCATACCGCATGGATGCAGTGAGTGACCTCTTGTTCCGCTGTGCCCTTTGGAAAACGAATTTTGAAATGTTTTTTTATTTTTTTTTGAGTTTCGAACAAGCTTTGCAACACATGTTTTGCGGATTGACTGGTCGCTTCTCAAAACAGACAATCCACGAGACAGCAAAAAAGGCAGCATGCGTATCGCGCAGATCTTCCACGAGAAAAAGACACTAGAAAGCCTGATTTAAAAAATTGTTGCGAGAGCGATGATACAAAATCATGCAAGCAAAGCCCCACGAGACCAGAGAAATGAGGAGACTAGGCACTAGTCTCGTGGCTAAACTCAAAATCTTGTGTGATATATTGAGAAACATCCCAAGAATGTGCTCCCAGAAAGAATTTGTGACTTTCAACGTGGTTTATAGAGATAAAACAGGTGTTTTGACGTTGACATGCAAATTAACAACAACATTTCTAGTTACAAAGCGTTCTCTTTTCATTTTCATTTCAGGTTGCATACAGAACGGCATTAGTCCGACGTGCCCGCCGGGACCGCCCGGAATACCGGGAACGCCGGGCACCGATGGCGAGCCGGGCGCAAATGTAATGACAGTTTAGAAAAATTATTAATTGAACTGTACTTGTCGTTATTTGTTGTTAAAAAAAACTTGCCGTTCCTGCTATAGCTTGCCGTCATTTTTCAAACGTAACAGTGTTAGGCTAGAAGGTACAGAGTGAACGACTATTATCCAGGCCACCCATTAGCAACACCACAGCGCGTTTGTTGAAATATGTAGCACGTTGGTGTTTGATCATAAACTCCGTCTTCGCAAAAAAAAAACTCAATAACTTTTTGGAAAGATGGGAATGTTTTTTTTGAGTGATTGATGCGGTGAAAAGTTATTTATGTACACGTTTTTTATGTATGTTTTGTCCAATCACCAAAACTTTTTCTAACCAAAGGGGTCAACGGGTCGTGTTGGCATTCCCGGACCGTACGTCGAGCCGATGGTGGCTGAGATGCCGTGCAGGATCTGTCCAATGGGGCCAATCGGTATTGTAAAAATAAAAATGCCTGACAAATTTCTTCCCACGCAATTCAATTCAACTACATAACACCACATGAAATGTTTTTAGGAGACTCTGGTATTCCGGGTTCACAAGGCCCACCGGGTCCAAAAGGCGTGCCGAACATCGAAAAAGGCCCACAGGGGTACAAAGGCGTTCCTGGATGGCCGGGCGGGCAAGGGGTACCGGGCAGAAAAGGAGCAAAGGGTAACCTTGGTCCGACCGGACACAAAGGTCTGGATGCATATCAGGGACGCGGAGCGAAAGGCAAGTTATTGTTTAGATTTTTTTAATTTTTGGAAAAGTTGATAAAGTATGGTAATGTTTGATAAAGTATAACAATGTTTTAGTACAGTTTAGACAAGGGTTAAGTAACTTTTCAAAAAAATCCAATTTTTTAATCAAATCACGTCAACGTCATGGTGAATTTGCATTTCAGGCGCCAAAGGTATGCGAGGGCCACGAGGCGCACACGGACGAATGGGCGACTCCGGAAAACGATTCATACCAACAGCACCGGCGGGCCCATCGGGCATACGCGGTACACCGGGCATACCGGGACGAAAAGGTCGAATGGGTCATATGGGCCATCGAGGTTATAGAGGTGAGATGGTAAAATTTGTGAAGAAGCAGAACGTAGAGCAGAATTGTGAAACGCAGTACCAGAACGTCGTTGGGCTTTCATTGCCCTGGATGGTTGATTTTGTGAAATTCTGCTTTCAAGGTTCGCTGATGTTTTGCCCAGACTATAAGATCTGTCTGTGGTAAAACACCTTCGGCAGTTCTGCCTGGTGTCCGTCGCACTGACGAGCCAGGGGACACCGCGGTATGGCGGGAAACGAAAAGGAACTTGTTTGTTCGAAAACCGGGTCCCTTGTGGGTTTTTTGCGGGGGGTGGTTGTTTGGTGTGTTTTTTTTTTTGGGTGTGGGGTTGTTTTCAGATTAATTGGACTTCGGCAGTTCTGCCTGGTGTCCGTCGCACTGACGAGCAGGGGAGGGGGGGAAGTGTAAAGGGTGGGGGTTTTGGGGGGGTGGTTGTTTTTGGTTTAGGTTCGCTGATGTTTTGCCCAGACTATAAGATCTGTCTGTGGTAAAACACCTTCGGCAGTTCTGCCTGGTGTCCGTCGCACTGACGAGCCAGGGGGCACCGCGGCATGCGTCTACCTGGCGAAACCGCAAACAGGTAGACCATTATTATTTCACCATAACTCTCCCACGCTGCTTTCAGGATTCGCCGCGCCTGACTTTGGCTACTGCGGCTGTCCGGATGTCTACGAGCTGCTGACAACGTTGAACGGCACCCGTCATCCCGACACGCCTCCGGCGCCACCAGCCCCACCGCACCCAGTTAGTCCTCAAGCGCTCCTAACCCAATCTCCGACGAACACAGCCGCTGTCGTCACCAGTGACCTGCTCGACCGGTTTCCCGAGTATCTCGCAACGAACTCGACGTTTCCAATGAAGATTCCAGTGGGCTTCCTTTGGACCCGCAAGGTACCAGTGGTCGACAGCGGCACCGCCGTGACCCCAGTTGCTCCCGCCTCGCATCCGCAGACCATACAGGCGATCAACCCAGCCTCCCTCATTCCAATCGCCGCTACACCGGAACTGATGAGGGAGCTGTCCGCTCCTTTTCCGGTGCCCCTTGCAGGACAAATTGCACCTCATCTCACATCCCATCATCATCCACATCATCGCCTCTCCCCTCCGAGTTCGGTCAAACAGGAGTCGCCATTATTGCGGCCAATCCAGGCCCACCACTCTCGGACCGGATCAAACCTACCACTGTCGCTCCCGGCACACCCGTCTGGCCCGCGTTGGGTGACGAATCGCATGTCACGCATGCTGCGAACGCTAAGAGCCCGTCATCTGCAGAGTGAGCGAAAGAAACAGCGGGCTTCCCAATTTGCGCGCACCACCCAAGCACCAACTGCTGCCACCGAAACAACAACGACTACAACTTCAACTACCACAACCAGTACTACTACTACTACAACTACAACTACAACTACAACAACGACGACCACTACTACATCAACGTCTACCACGACAACGACAACAACAACAACTACTACTACTACTACCACCGCTACCACCGCAACCACTCAAGCTCCTCAGCTTCGCAGGTCAATTAATTCCGCTGATTTCGACGATTCCAGACCCCATTTCCGCGGACGCCCTCAGCCGAATTACCAACGTCGGCCGATGACTTGGCCGGGACTCGTTCCGTCCGGACCGCCGGACCCGCTAGGATGGCGAGCACCGTCGCTGTGGCCCTTTGCCGAACAATCGTGGCCCTCGATGGAAGAGCCTACAGATCGATGGGCTCAGAGAACGAGGACAACAACGACGCACGCAACGGAAACTGCCGCATCACGAACTACAACACGACCTCCGCGGAAGCAAAACCGTTCGCCGGAACGTCGCTCATTCCGCAGAACCACTAGCCGGAAAGAAACAACTGCTACTCCTGTATCAATTCGAGAACCACCGACAGCGACTGAAATCGTTCCGTCAGAGAGCGTCCTTGGGCCAATCGACGACGCTTACAACACATTTGAGGAGTTCTTCAACAGTCCCCATGACACAACGGACTACGAGTTCTACGAAGGCTCGTTATGGCCGTTGAGTCGGTTGTCGTGGCGCTTGCCAGTGTCAAAGGCTAAATCGCGGGCAACCGCAACGACGAGGAGGCCAACTACGACAATTACAAGCACCTCGACAAGACCTCTTTGGCCAGTAGAGTCAATGCTATCTGGGTCTTCAGAAGACAGTGCCGATTCCTGGAGTCAACGGCAAGAGATCCAAGACACAGGAGCATCATCAACAAGAATTCCTGCAACCGTTTTCACAACCGCTCGACCCGAAATCAACAACAAAGCCGACTCAATGACTTGGCCTCACCTGGTTCCGCCGGGTCCGCCCGCTCCAGACGGTGTCATGGCGAAAACCCTTTGGCCGTTAGAATCCATGCTATTTGGGTCTTCAGAAGATTTTAACGATTTCTGGAGTACCCCGCTTGAGTTCCAAAATACACCATCATCAGAAGAGTCAACAACAGTCTCTGCATCCGCTCGACCGGAAATAAACAACAAAGCCGACTCAATGACGTGGCCGCATCTTGTTCCGCCCGGCCCGCCCGCCCCAGACGGTGTCATGGCGAAAACCCTTTGGCCGTTAGAATCCATGCTATCTGGGTCAGAGCTTGACGATTTTTGGAGTGCTCATCGACAGCCCACCCAAGCGCCACCGCAACCAAGACAGTTCACGACCTTGCCACCGGATGCCGAAAGCAACGCCGACTCAATGACGTGGCCGCATCTCGTTCCGCCCGGACCGCCGATGCGCGACGGTCTCGTCGCGAAGACACTCTGGCCTCTGGAGTCGATTTCTTGGTCGTCCAACAGTGAATCATCCTCCCTTGAAATCGACCCTGCTCCTGGCGATCCTCCGCCCGCACCAGCACCACCGACACATCCAGAGCCACCATCGGCTCGCCTGGCGCGTCTCTCGCGTTCGCTGAAGTCCTCCGAGTTCTTCATCAATCCGCTGCCGCGCACGATGCTGCCGGCGCCGAGTCCGGACATGCGCACCTGGTTGCAGCATTTCAACGGTGCACTGCGAAAGCCGGAGGCTTGGCTGAACAAGTTCCCCGAACGAGGCGCCCATTGGCCGCTGTCGTCCGATCGGACGGACGACTCCGACTCTGAAGCTCTGTCCTCAGCATCGCCGAACTCGGTCGCGTTCCCGGATCGGCTGCACCAGTCGCGACTCTGGCCGTCGGAGACGACCTCGGATCAGCTCGCAGCTGGGTCGCAAGCGCCTCCATCGTCCACTCAAGATGACCTCTCCTCGTCGGAGCAGTCGCACTGGTCGTTCGGCTCTCTGCTGCACGCGGTCGTCGCACCGCCGGGCGCCGAGGAATTGAAAAAAGTTCGACATTTCCATTTCGCGAAACCGCACACGACGACGACAGCGATCGGCATTGACTCTGGGATCGATTCGGGGTGGATCGATCGAGAAGACGGAAATCCGTCACGACATTCGAGAGTCGATAGCAATAAAGACCCAACACCGCCGGTGCCCGTCCACAGGGCGCACCAGTTGCCGGAGACGGAGTTTCCGGTGGAATGGCCGACCACCACGATGAATCCTTGGACGCGCGTCGGGTCGCTGTGGGAGTTGGAGCTACGAAAACAACAGCAGATGGCGAAATCGGACATCTCAACGTTGACTGCTCAAGTGTGGGCGTTCGGAGGTATGTTGAAGGGAAGGCCAGTTCATGCTGACGTGCGCTGATTTACACGTCGACGTTCGTCAACAGTGCGTTTATATGGACGGACGTAGGCAATAACATGGGACCTGACGTGATGTGTCGTGCCGTAGACGCATGCGTCAGTATGAACGGGCCTTAGTCGGTGAACAATTGCATGAGCGCGGTTTTACCGTTTCCGTGTTGATGTCTTCATCCGCCAAATGAAGTCAGTTTTTCATCCTCTTGCGCTTATTTTGAGCTGAAACTATCAGCAGAGATTTACTTATAAAGAATTACCCCCAATAAACCCCCATGGGCGATTAATACGTCAGCGACTTTTAGGGGTGGGGGTTTATTGGTGGGGGGGGGGTTTATTTACAAAAAATTCTAGGGGTGGGGGTTTGTTGAAAAATGGCAAAAATACCTTGCATGGCAGGCAAGAAATTTCACAGAGGCTTGCATCACAGAGATTTCCTTTTGTAACAGCCTTTTGTAATGAAATTACCATTAACACATCCCTTTGGGGCCTTTGGTAGCACAATTTCACCAATGTCACTGCATTCAGCCACTGAATTCGCTGGGTATGTGTTTCAAACAGGTTTCCAATTAACCCCCATGGGGGATTGTTTGTGGGGGGGATTATTTGGAAACTGGTCGAGGGGGGAGGGTGGGGGTTTATTGGTGGGGGGATTAATGGTGGGGGGGGGTTTAATGGGGGTAATACGGTACTTGCGAACTCAACTTGCAGATGACACACCACCATCGATTGAAAAGTCAGAAGCGCAGCCTGCCTCAATTTCGTCATCTTCTCAAGCAGCAAACTCAACACGGCCGGCCTCCAGCGCGGACACGCGTCACCCGCTTGCGTCGCGCTACAGTGGACCCGCGCCGAAACCCAGCCGTCTGCTGAGGACTTTGCACGACAAACGCGCTGGGGCGTACGTTCCGTGACGCTTGACCTCAGTTTCTGGCCATTTTAATGGCGGAGTGAAGATACGATAATCATTCATGGGCAAACTCAAGTAAAACACTACTGAGAAAATTGATGACCAAAGGAAGTTCACAAAAAATTGATGAGCTTTCACACAGTGCCAGTGGTTGCCGAACTAACTTGTTGAACCATTTTTCTCAGTAAACATTATCGTGAAAGGCTAGTGGATATTTTGATTTTCTGGTGGTTTCTACATGAGTTTTTTTTGTCATCAGTTACTATTCCAGCTGGAATTTGTTTTCGACATTCCAATAAATGACATTGTCATATGGGTATCGTTGTACATTTTTTGTTTGTTGCTAAGATTTTATTCCTTTGGCCACACAGGCCCTGTGGTCACTTTGTCACTGCGTTTTGTTTTGCTCTTTCATCCGCTGTCGTGATCTTTCTCTTTTTTTGCTCATGGCAAGCCAAAAATATTGATACAGGAAACGGTAATGGTCGGTTCAAGCGTTATGAGATGTACCATTGTTGTAGTGATTTTGACAACAACATTCCACTTTTTTCTTTTTGTTTCACGGCGTTTTCTGCGTTTTATAAGTTTGTATTACTGTATGTAGAACTTCCGGTTTAGCGTCGTCACAACTGATGATTTGAACACAAAACACACTGTTTTATTTCTTTTCCTTTGCAGTGCAGGTGGATATTTTTTACCGATTTCTCCCTGTTTTTTTTATTTTTTTTAGATTAATTTTAATGTTCACATCTGAAAAGACAACATCAAATGTAATTACATGTAGCATGCATTACGAAAATGCATTCTCCTCAGTTGAGCTTCCAGTTGAGCCAAAAATCGATACGTACATGTATTTTGAATAAAACTTGGGACTGAACAATATCGCGTGTCGCCTATACAGTTGTTAGCATACGTGGTAGTCATGGTTGCTTGATGCACATAATGCTACTCATGGAGCTTATCAATTGTGAATCGAATAATGGAACAAATTGATTGGTTGCAGTGTGAGATGGGCAGTAAGCATGGCAATCTGTTCATTCGAAAAAAATTGAATCAACATCAAAAATGCGTAACTTTCAGTTGGTTTTGAGGAGTCAAGGAAAATTATAGTTGTTTTGATTTTTATTCCGTTCTGACTGAATCTGTTAGAAGATTGTTTTATTGAAGACTAAACTCGTTTCTGTCGAACCTCCAAATCGAATTGAACATCTGAAACTGTAAACTACAGGATTACTGCACTTATTTGAAGAGAGAAATTCCGTATTTCAGATTAAAATTAGTGAACAAAAAACACACGTTCATACAATTTGAGATTGAGAACAACAAAAACGACATTATTCGAATGAAATCGGCTGGGCGGCTGGCTGTGCTCCTTCTAATATGGGGTCTGTTTTTGGTTGAATTGAAATTAACAGAAATTTGATAGGAAACATACAGCACTTAAGATTGTTGTATCAAAAATAGAAGTGGCAAAGTGGCAGTTGCGTAAAGTTTACTGGTCGATAACGGGTATCTCATTTCTTACCATGTGCTCAAAAACATGTTTTCAAGTTTACAATCCGGCCAAATCAACTTCGCCCTTCTTTCTGCGTTTACTGGTCGATAACGGGTATCTCATTTCTTACCATGTGCTCAAAAACATGTTTTCAAGTTTACAATCCGGCCAAATCAACTTCGCCCTTCTTTCTGCAGGCTTTCTAGCCGTGCATAGCCCTACGGCCGCTGCAATGGCCTCCAACAACAGCTCCAGCAGCTCTTCGACCGTCTCCTCAACGGCCAGCACCGTAGCGGTCACAGGCAACGCAACTAAGAGCTCAAGCACAACATCCACAACCACAACCACCACGACCACTGGAGCGCCAAGTTTGTTTGCAGTTATTGTTTTCACCGCGATAGTGCACATGTTTGACAGTTTTTTTTGTTAAAAACGTAGAAAATTAATAGAGATCAGCCGATGTTTTGATGACAGACACTGTAATTCCCATGCAGAAAGCAAAGAGACAAAAAATGGGCAACCGAAAGAAAACTACGTGCACTTTCAGATGATTGATGTCAAAGGAAAGAGAAAGAAATGTTCCCGACTCCAAATTTGTTGGTGTTTGAGTAGAGCTCGCAAGAAAATACGACCGATTTATCAATAAAAACTGAATTCACAAAATGAAAAAAAACAAAAAAATGTTTCAGTGGACGGCGGCTGGACAGATTGGATGGCACCTCGGCATTGCTGTGCGTCAAAGGACTGCAACACGCCAAAGGGTATGAGGTTTCATTCACACGTGTTCTGCAAATTTGTATGTTAGAATTTTGATGCAAAAACCATTTCTTTTAACAACATATTGATGCTAAAGTGCTAATACTTCTTTTTTAAAAAGTGCTTCTTTCTTGCGGGACACCCAAAAAATTGTGTCGAATAAAAATAAATCATGAAAAACGTTTTCGACTTAGTGCACTTTCTTGAACTTCCGCAGGCTGCCGCCAGACACGCCAGCGGTTCTGTTCAAGACCAGCGCCTAAGAACGGTGGCCAGGAGTGTTTGAAGTCAAACAATGTGGACAGAGCACTTGAGGAACGCTTGGAAAACGTTGCTTGCAACTGTGAGTTTTTATTAAGTGTTAATTTAGCAATTAAAAGTTAATAGTTTAGCATTAATAGTGTTATCAGTACTATTAGTATCATTGGTACCACTAGCATCACAGATTAGTACTCATGAATAGACATTAGTTGGTACTCCTATTATAGAGCAGTGATACAGTATGACTAATTTTTTGAAACCTGTACCACTGAAATGACGTCATGTGCCGCCAAACATGCGCTTGCCGCTCACTGCAAACCAGACTTTCCGTTTAGCCGGTTTCTTCCCGCAAACAAATGGTGAATGTCGAATCAGTCACACCAAACTGACATTTTAGTGCCTTACTTTGACAAACGGGCGTTTTTAAAGCAAATGACGTCATTTTAGTCCGGACACGTTTGAATAAATCCACAATAGTATATTGTATTTTGTTTTTTAAAATAACGCACAGACTTGAAAAAGTTCATTTCGGTTGTTTCAGGCAACCCAGTAGACGGCGGCTGGTCGGAATGGCGGGACCACCCGTTCAAGGGCACCTGCTGCGAGAACGATTGTGAGTGCAGTTCCTTTGTTTCAATCAATTTCATTATTTGTGCCTCCTGGGTTTACTTGTGTTTGTGACTGTGCAACATTTGCCCTGTGTTTGGTCGAACGGCGTGTGTCGGCTTCATTTCTTTCCACTAAAATAAATAAAAAAATCCATTTTAAAAATTTATTTCATGCTGAAATTCCTTCTAAAGTTCCAGAATCTAGAACTATCAGAAAAAGCCAAGTATTCTTTAGAATGGGATAAAATTAGGAAATTGTTTTTGTCATGGATAGTGATGTGTTCGGTTACCGAAATTCTCGGTAACCGAACCAAAACCGAAAAAAAATCACCAACCGAAACCGAAACCGATGCATTTTCGAGCACCGGTAACCGAAACCGAAACCGAAAAAAAGTGCTCGGTAACCGAACCGAAGCCGAAACCGAAAAAAAAATTTTCATCAACCGAAACCGAAACCGAAACCGAAACCAAAAAATTTTCTCAACCGAAACCGAAACCAAAAAAAATCGCTTCGGTACACAACACTAGTCATGGAATGCTTTTTGTGATGTATTCTGGCATGGATTTTGGCATTTTTGAGCGTCAGCACCGTTTTTCAGCTCGTCAATGGCGTATCCGATGGTGTCGAGAGCCGCATCCGGCCTGGGGTGGCAAAATGTGCTACACAACGGGCAACTTCACAAGGGCAAACGTCGAGGAACGCTGGGAGTCGTGCATTTGTGAGTAGTGGTTTAAAAAAATCGTTTTAAAAAAAAAAGTTTCTAGCTCACAATGAAACTCCCACGCAGTAATGTAAATCACCACACTTTTCACTTTTGACGTTCAGGTAACCCAAAACAAGAACAAGAAGACCGTGACTATATCAAGTGGAGCAAATCAATCGAGCAGCATGCGTCCGTGAAAATCAACAGCATTTGGGTAACAATGACCCTTTTGGCCATGGCTCTGGTTTCGTACACTGTATCCGGCTTAATTTTGGGGTAATTCATTTTTCTGTCATGTTTTGTATTTTGCGATTTACAGACGTTTTATTGTCAAACTACATGAATAAAATTCAGTTTTGTGGTATCTTTTTTTAAAAATCGTTTACCATTTTAAAAAGTTTTTATTGGTGTCTCCGTGTTTCACAAGTTTTGAAATTTTGTGAAATGGAGCCCTTCTTTAGATTAGGAGAAACCAATAAAGACTTTTTGCTTTATAAAAACGTGTATTTACAGTTTTCTGTACCGATTCATATGTTTTTGTTCTTGTAATTTTTTCCTTTTCGTTCATTTTCAAACGTGTTGGAATTAAATCTGGTAAAAAAACCGTCTGGCGATTGCAACATAACATTTTTTTAAATTTTTCATCATTTTTTCTGCATTGTGAGTTTCAACAACAGTTTTTCAACCACAACATTTGCGAATAAAAAAGTCTTAGAAATGTGTCAGTTATTGTTTGTATAACAAACAGAAAAACATCATAAAACATGACGTGAGAAAACATCAAAATTCAAGGTGCATTCATCATCGCATTGCTTGTGCATGAATGCAAAAAGAACCCTTTAGTTCTTACAGCACACATAATAAAGCTGTATGCGTCACTACTCTTGATCGCACCAATGACTTTTTCATGAATGCGCCTTTGACATCGGATTCACTCGCGGGTTCCAAGCGTCACCACCACGCCTTCACACCGTGATTGGCGAGCATTTTTTCTGCGCACATGATGCCGCTGGACAGCGAGCCCAGAAATCCTCCAACGACGATGTCTTGGCCTGCAAAGATCAGTTTTATTGCAAGTGCGCACACGCGCATCCAGTATTTTTTCACTTTTTTGTTTAACTGCTGTCGATTTTTTTTGCAGTATCTGCCTTTTAGTCCGGAAAGTTCTCAACAAAACACTCTAAACAATATGTACAACACCCCAATACATATGGTTGGTATAGTTGAACCAATTGAGTATTTCCATTTTTGCCACCTATTTATTCAGCTCCCAATTCTAGGTCAACCATTTGTTGAGTCTTTTGCCGAAGAACTTTCTCCAGTTTTAGTTAACAACAAACAACAGACAGCAACCAGAACAACAAAACGGCAAAAGGGTGCCCTCACCTGCGAGATACAGCCCGTGCAGGTCACTCTGTGGCCGCAGCTCCGCCGTCGCCTCCGGCGTGAATCTGCCGCGGTCGTGTGCCATGCCGACGACGGCGCCATTCACGGTGCGCACATAGTGCAACACGGACAAAGGGCCTGCCAGGTCCATGTGCGCGAGCTGGCAAGGCAAACGCAATTGCTAGACGGTCTGTTCTGGCACCATATCACTGGCAGAATAAATGTTATGTACCAGTAGTTGTTGCGCTTTGTGAACCACGTTTTTGGGGGTTTTTTTTGTTGTAAATAGGCACATTTTAAGGTTGCTGTTTTTGTCCCGCAAGCAGCAATATTAAAGAAACAACATTAAAATAGCGCATGGTTGCAAAACATGATTCGCAATAATTTTGTTTCAGTGATGGTAAAAACAGAGATCCCTAATTGAGGCTGGTCTCCAGAGATGTTAAGGCGGCTGAGAAATGTCAAACTGTTTATTTTTTGGTCTAAACAGTAATGGAAAGTGCGTGTGTCTAACGACAAGCAGTTCAAACTCCAATCTCTGCCCCATTTCCAGCTTTCCATCTGCCAGCCCGCAGCTAACCTTGTCTTCGAAATGCGGATAATGTTTCAGTAGCTGCCGCCAGAGCACGTCCATCATGAGCTTTTTGTAGTTCTTGTACTGTTCAGGTCGACGATTATGGGTGCTTGTGGCCCACTGGTCGCACCAATGCACGGACGCAGGGGTGCCAACGATACAGGTGGTCGAATCTGGTGATGAAATAAAGTCAATGGGGGCAAAAAGCACTTAAAAGGGTCAATGTGGTAAAAAGGGTTAAATGGGCCAAGCCCAGAGCAAGGTCAAAATAGTCGTCCGGAATAAAAGGGTCAAGGGGCTCAAAAAAATCAAAGTGGTTGAAATCAGAGTCCACGAGACGAGAGGTTGAAAATCGAAAACTGGTCGACGTTTGTGAAAAGAAACGGTCAATGGCTTGCAAAAGGGTAAGAAAAATTCAATTGTTTCCACTCGTTGTAAATCCACTTCGAAAAGGACAAAAATGAGCTTTTAGTCACCTGGGTACTTTTTCGCATAGCCGTCCTCTCGGGCCGATGGGAAAATGATCATGTAAAAGGGCAACGGCGCTTCAATGGCTTCGTCTAGGGGTAAATTCAGGTACTCATTCAGTGTGACGGACAACTCGCCAGGCGCAATGTGGAAATGGTTGAGGTTATCGACCCCTGAGAAGTGTTTTAAAGGCGCTTCAAAAACTGGTCCGGAGTCAAATTAGCCAAAATGAAGAATTATCCAAAATATTGCGAACAAAGTTTTTTTGAAACTCTATGCCCAACTTTTCGGAACCAAACCCGCCGATTCACTTCACCCACGCAGCAAACAAGTTTTATGGAAATTGTCCTGGTAGTGAAGTGCAAGGTAAGCCAAACATCGGGAGCATCTTACCCAACTCCTCAGCTGAACCGTTCAGGCCAAAATAGCAGAAATGGCCCGCCGGACCCGGTTGGCCGGATGTGTACTTGGTGTACCCTGAATGTATGATTTTTCTTTTGGTCCTGAGACTCAATGCGCGCATAGATATTTAGGTAAACAGTTTTGTGTATCACGCGGCAATTACCCTAAATTGGACGGGGTCACTTGGGTGATTTTGAATTACCATAAAAAGATTGAAACCGCGGTTTCCTTTTCACGCCTGCAAGCGCATACAGTCGCAAAAGGCGAAAAATCGATAATATTGTTTTTATTATGCACCGACGACTCGCCCAAAAAGGTCACAAAACGCCCGAGGTTATGCACCAGATTGAAATGAGCTTTATGAAATTGGTCGATTAAAAAAACAATAGAGACACTGTTCTTCAACGAACGTGATTTGTCGGCGACATCAGCCGGTAGCAGTTCTTTGAAGGTGGCTGCAATGCCCACGGTTGAAACAACCAACGGCGCTGTGATGTGGTACAGTTTATTGGCGTGCCGTACAGTTACACCTGTGGCAGAAGGTTGTTGTGAAAAGAAATCATGTTTTCCAAAAATATGGTGATGTTACTCAGTAGTCAAAGTTGTCCAAAAGTTAATTATTAATCATAAAATCAAAGTGCCCAATAGTAAATAGGTTATGATACTTTAGTCATGACAGTGCCCAATAAGACAGGGGTAACTTTGAGAGAGTGACCGAGTCAAGGGTAACAAATGCGCCGAACTAACCGCTGACCCTATTTCCATTCTTCCTGTCCACCGTGATTGCGTTCACGTCCGCTTTGACCAGAACAGCCCCGCCGGCAGCCATGACCGTCGGCACCAGATTTGCCGCGATCACCCCGGGACCGCCGCGGGGATAAAAGTTGCCCTCGGCCATGTAGTGCAACCAGCCGCCCGACAGAATGAACCACGGGGCACGCGTGAGGTCAAAACCTGAAGGAATTTTGGGCAATAACGTTTTCGACACTTTTAAAGCAAAAATGGGTGAAAATTTTTGGGTAAATTTGAGAAAATGTTTTGGTATTAAGATTGCTGGAGTGGCTAAACAAAAAAGGAACCGTGGGCATTTTGATTTTAGCGGATTTTTTAATGGGTTAGAAACGCGTTTTTGAGCAAACCAATTTGGTTCGTATCTTCACACTCGGTCGTGTTGTCGGTATTTCCAGGACTGCATGGGTGTGTCGTGGCGGAGGGAACGGGTGAAATCTAATGATGCGCTCATGCTAATGCTCTTACAGGTGTTAGCGATGACGTCACCTCCCGATGATGACAGGTTTGTTCAAACAACCTATATCAATACACCGCTAAACAAACTACAATAACCTGCAGTCGGCAATGGTTGCTGCAGGATCGACCGCAGCGTTTCATCCTTGGTCAACCCGTTCACGAAGTCAACGCACGGCTTCTGGCCAAGTTCGAAAAACAGTGAAACGCCCTCGCCCAGAACTCTGTACAGTCGCCACCGATAGAGGAAGCGGAAAACGCTGGAATTTAATAGCAATAGTTCATGTGTGTAATTTGTTTTGTCAAAGCGCATTAGTGGTTTTTTGTGGTTATGTACGAATACGACACTTAGAAATTGGCCACTCCATTTAGAAATTGTGTTGCATTTACGGACACGATTACACGATTACTGGCGCATGTGAATTAGAACGACGTCTGTGCGTACGGACAGAAAACAAAACGGCATTTTTGTTTTTAAAGGTTGAACTTTTGAACTGAACAAACTGCAACGTACCACAGTGGCATAATCTTGCCCAGCGCGTACACGACCTCCATCAAAAAATCGAGTCGCTAGAAAAAAGTTTTTTCTTTGAACAATTCATTTGACGACAACTTTAAAAAAAATCCGCACCAAAAGTCGAAAGACGCTTCGAATGGCGTGCTCCTCGTTCGGGAACCGCTTCAGCAACGTCTGCTCCGTTTGGTCGATGCCGACACCCAAGCCAATCGGCTCACAAGTCGGTGCGTTCTTGTCGGGCGAGGTGTCGCCAAACTCGAGCTGATGAAAGAAAAATGGAGTGGAATAATTTTTTGAGCAACTCGAAACCTGTCAGACAGAGTGATGACGTCATCACGAAAAATGCAACATCTGTCAGTCTGTAAACTTTGGTTTTTTTGCTTGTTCGAGTTCGCCGCTTGTAATTTCGCACACAGCGGTGCCCCGTCTCGTAGTGTATAACCCGAAAAATGAAAATCAAACTTTCATTCCAAAAAGTAGGGCTGGTTTGGTTGCAACGGATGCGTCTGCAGCATCTGCCACTGGCGAATTTGTGAACATGAAACTTTCCCGACATTTACCACGTCATACGGGTCGCCACATCGTTGCCATTCGATTTTGTCCGCTGCTAAATTGTTGAGCACAGAAGTCTGAGCAGACGAGCCCATCAGTCCAACGTAGTGGATGCCTGTACGTAACACAAATACATCTAAGAATGATATTGGAACAAAAAGTTTATCAATTTCTTTGGTACAACCAATCGACACCCCACTCAAAGAACCAAAAACAAGTTTTGGAGAAGCGAAAACTTTTTTTCAAATAAAGGCATTTTCTGGTCATGAAACCGTTGATGATCTTCAGGTGTCCCAAAAACACTACCCAAATTCTAGCAGTGCTGGCCGATTACCGGTGTCGAATTCGAATCGCTGGCCTGCCTTGAACGTGTGGCACGAGCCGCCAGCGACCGTGTGCTGCTCCAGCACGAGCACTCGCCAGCCGGCCTTCGCCAGAATCGCCGCCGTCGAGAGACCGCCGATGCCGCTGCCGAGCACGATCGCGTCGAGACCGGACGGTACCCGTTCGGGGCGAAAATCTAAGTAGATAACGGGTAGTACAATATTGGCGCTGTGCGAACGTGACCCGACAGGAAAATGTGTTAGATTAGTTAGAGTTGTTGCGTGGAAGTGCTGTACAAGTCGAACTACCGACCCCCGTGCACTCTGTCAGAATAGAGTGACGATGGAAAGCCACTAACAAAAACAGAAGCACACCCGCACGCTGTTATGATATTGCTGCTGTGTGGGTGTCTGTGTGTTTGTATTTGTGTCTGTGAAGCAGTAACAGTGTGGTCCCGTCAAGCTCTGGAGAAAAAACACGATTTTTTTTACTGAAAAACGAGGAACTGGTTAATCCGTTCCTAGTCTTCGTTTTATAAAACCACCTTCCTGGCGTTCAAGTGTATGTATAAGGTCGTCACGTCATTTTTTCCAAAATTTTTGATTCTCAAATTTTAAAAACGAAATAAATCATGCGGATGCGCGAGCGAGCGCAGCGAGCGGAGAGCGCATCACGCATAATATGAGCCGTTATACCCCAGCGCGCTTTTTTCAAAATTGCTCGCTGCCTCCAGCGAGCATAGTATAAGCCACAAACTTGGTTCCGTGCACACGAAACGAACACCCAAAGTTGTGCTTGGAGCCGT
>JASANC010005500.1:0-28797 GCA_030248135.1 Theristus sp. LFF4_11
AAATACAATGTGCATAAACTCGATTTATTTACACACGTGACGCGGTGTTTTTGAGAGGAGCAATAAAGCCCGCACATACAAGGTGAACCAACGAAGGTTCCAATTTCAAAAATGCTCTCACTGGCTTGTGCTGAGGTGTTTCGAGCTGAAAATTGGAACACCATTAGAAAACATTTGGAGATTTTCTGGGCAAAATTTTTTTCACAGTATGTTGCCTCTATCACTCATTAATATGAACAGAATATCTGGAAAACATGAAAAATCGACAAATGTTGTGAAATGCAGAGGGTCGATTTTGCTGTAACAAAGATCAAATGGTAAACGTTGGTGACAACCCGAGTGTTCACAACACAAAAAAGATTAAAAAAGCAATATGCACATACAGTAGCTTATGGCTCATGGTATGGTACCTCATGGCTTAAAATTTGGAACACTGTTAGAACACTTTGGAAAATTTCTGTGATCAAAATTTTTCTGGCTTACAGGTTTCAGTTCATTTTTGCAGCGTAGTTTTCAAAAAAAAACTAGCAATTTTTGACGAAAAACAATGTTCATCCATAATCTCACTGTTTATGATTGCTCAGAAAACGGACTTCCGAACTGATGCATCGTCGCGCGGGGTCAAATTGAATTTTTGTACGAAATAGCCGAACCACTGTGGAAAAGTTATTCGCATGTTCCCACTAACCAATTGACAAACCAGACTCACTGCTCTGGCGTCCACTTAACCATGATGGCAGCAAAGACTGAAAATGGAATTGCATCTTTCACTGCAAAAAACAACCAGTCTGCTATGGTGAAAATATCAGAGTGGCAAATTGTGTGAACTGTGAATTAAAAAAAACAATTTGCACAGTTTGGAAAGATAAATTCGCATCTGTTCTGAGCAGAACCGCTCACGCACCCTCGAAGATTCGAAGTGAAACATCAGGGTGATCAAAGACTGTTCAAATGAGCAATTCGGTATTCGGCATCTTCAAGATACCTACTGTATGTGTATGTGCGTATTACTTTTTTCATGTTTTTTTGTGTTGTGAACACTCGGTTGTCACCAACGTTCATCATTTGATCTTTGTTACAGCTAAATCAACCCTCTGCATTTTACATCAACCCACGGGGGGTGGGTGGGCGAGTCGGGAAGGGGTGGGGTGATCCGGGTTTAGGGGGTGGGTGTTACAGGACCCCCCACACTCCACAGGACAAAACTTCGTGCTAGGGGCGTACACCCCCATCCCCCTCATCTTCGGTACTGGTCACAAACGCGTGGGGGCGAAGTGTGTAAGATACACAATGTGCCCTGCAAAAATGCTAGTTTTGTTTCATTTGAGATGTGCAGGTGTCCTGAAAAAGCATGCAAAGTTCAAATTCAACAATTTGTTGAAGCCGAAACAAGAAAAATAAACAAGTAAACATTTTATAGATAGAAGCCTCTTGTTTTCAAAACGAGCCGAGTTTTGAAAACTTTGGAAACAAAACTTGAAGCAAAGTTTGAACCAATGAAAGCATGTTCTTGGTCTAACATTTAGCCAAAAAAAATCTTTCGCGGACAGGAGAACAACAATTTTCAAAGGTTGTGACGGTTTTTCATCCCGTCGAGTATTCGAAAAAAAGAACAGTCTAACGATGCAGTTTGCTACATTCTGAAATGGATGGTGCAGATTGATTTTCAAGCAACATGATACATTATTAAGCGGCCGGAAATATAATATGTGAACTTTTGCAATCATGAAAACACGATAAGATCGCACTATATTTGTAGCTTCAGATGATTTCCAGACATACAGTGCTCACGAAATAATGTTTATGATTCATAAACTGCCAATAAAATGCAACTAAACGCTCGATCTATAGCGCATAATTTTTTAATAAATTCGGTTTTCAATGCTAAAAATTGCATATTCTTCTGGAATTACAAGTTTTATTACGGTGTTATTGCGAAACGTGATAATAATAGAATGCTCCTGCTATTTTTGAATACATATTGTGGATTTATTCAAACGTGTCCGGACTAGCGTGACGTCATTTTATTTAAAAACGCCCGTTTGTCAAAGTACAGGCACTAAAATTTCAGTTTGGTGTGACTGATTCGACATTCACCATTTGTTTACGGGAAGAAATCGGCTAAACGGATAGTCTGGTTTGCAGTGAACGACAAGCGCATGTTTTGTGGCACATGACGTCATTTCAGTGGGACACGTTTAAAAAAATAGGCCATACATGAATGTATAAACATCTTCTCAGCTATTTTTAAATGCACCGTAGGAAAACATTCCAGAAATAGATGCACGACAACGGTATACCTAGGCTTGGAATGAAAAGTAAAGGTGGGGATACCCCAAGTTTGAAAATAAAGGCAACACCACCGCTGTCACTCAACCTGATGACTAAATTTGATGCAAATACTGGGTTTAAAACACAACGGTTTTCAATCGTTCATGTTATGAATTTTTAGTCCTTTTTTGGCGCAACCAAGAAATTGAAATTGATGTTGATTTCCGGACTTTTAATCTTGAACTTTAGTTTTCGAGCGTGCAATAAAATTCGTAAATTCGTTCTACAAACTGCACGAAAATGGCTTTACTACAACACGCAAGTAAAATAAACAAAAAGCGGTTCTTTTGTTAAAAACGAGCTATTTTTGTGTTGATGTTCGCGCGAATTGAAGAATCATAAAAAATCGCATCAAGCAAGAGTGCACAAAGCCACAATAAGGACTACAAATAATTCTCTTTTTTCACATTTTTACAAACCAAAAAGTGAAATTGAGCGCATTTGCGAAACATGAAAACTCCAATGGAGTGAATGAGTCACTCCTGCAAAGCGAACTGATTCTTTCAAGAAAATACATGAGATACAATGTATATATACACTTTTGAGATGAGTGAAAACTTTTTGTTCACAGACTAGAAAAACAAGCAAACATATTGAAATAAGTTCAAGTTTTTTTCAAGTTCAACCATACACAGCGATTGAAACACACTGAAGACTTTCATTTCCTCCAAAAACTCTGCTACATTTGTTTGCTGAAAAACGAAAAACGCACATGAATATTTTATTGGAACGAAATGCCCTGCTTTTCGTGAAGTGCGTGCATGAATCATCGAACTCGCACGGTGTCTCAGCTCGATATTTCCGAAATAATGACAATTTCGGGACGCTACCGTATGCCAGATTAGCACCGAATAAGAATGAAAACAGATTGTTTGTTTTAAATGAATTTTTGATGAGCGACCTATTTTTCGTACTTGAAACATGATTCATAATCCAGAACTATCCATTCAAATCATTTCACTACGGTAATGCAAATGTTTTAAAATTTCAAACCGTAAATTAAACTTATCCATCAAAGCTAGACAAAACAATCAAGAACATGGAAAATTGCGCGCAAATATTAAAATAAAAAAAAATAAATGCATGAAAATCAGGCCGAGGCCTGACACTAAACGAAGTACAATTTTGTTGAAAAACGCTGACAAAAACACACTGCCGGGGTGATTCACCACTGTGCGTGGATAAATCACCAACAGCCCTAATTATTTTTTACATTACGGACTTTCCCTTTTGGTTCAAAATATGAACAAAAGCGTGCGAAATGCATGCGTGAAAATACAGGCGAACTTATATTAATACCGTAAGATCGGGAAATGTCTGAGAACAGTCTGAAGCAGGTAAGATTTCGCAACACCAATTACGCAGAGACAGAGAGACCTCCAGTGCAAATATCGACACTCATACACGATGCAAGCTTATCGCAGCTTTTATAAACGGACATTTATAGATACCGTATTACCCCCATTAAACCCCCCCCACCATTAATCCCCCCCCCCACCAATAAACCCCCACCCCCCCGACCAGTTTCCGAATAATCCCCCCCCACAAATAATCCCCCATGGGGGATTATTGGAGACATGTTTGAAACACATACCCAGCGAATTCAGTGGCTGGTTGCAGTGAAAATGATGAAATTGTGCTACCAAAGGCCCCAAATGGGTGAGTTAATAGTAATTTCATTACAAAAGGCTGTTATAAAAGGAAATTTCTATGTAGAGTAGAAGTTTCTGCGACTTTCTTGCCTGCCATGCAATGTATTTTTGCCATTTTTCAACAAACCCCCACCCCTAGAATTTTTTGTAAAATAAACCCCCCCCCCCCACCAATAAACCCCCACCCCTAAAAGTCGCTGACGTATTAATCCCCCATGGGGGTTTATTGGGGGTAATACGGTAGATTGCGATGTCAGGACAAGACAGTCCGGGCAATGAAGCTACAAAGAAAACTTCGGGTCCGGCGTAAGTAAACAATATACGATTTCGCAATACCCCTCTCTCGACTGAAAAGTGTCAGGCACGATACAATGACGTTTGAAAGTGTTTTTGATCAGTTCTGAACAGTCAAAACAATTTTTTTGTCTGCTCAAGACTATTTGGGATTTGGCCGTATTTACATATCGTACAGTATGGCCGAATAAATAACACAGTCCTTGTATTCTTCATCAAAGCGGGATCAGATAATCAGATCAAATAATCAGATGCCCAGGTAATTCCCAATCGTGTGTGCAAGGGAGAAAGAATAAGCAGTATAGCTCGAAGAATCAATTAGAAATTTCGCGCGCTCCATGCACCCTGAAAAAAGGCTGCCATGTTTAATCGACCCAACCGTAATTAAGGAACAACACACTAATTTCAGCAAGAAACAAATAACACCTGCTGCATGTGCATAATGCAGAATATCAAAACTCTCATGCCTGTTTCGCAAGTTCTTTACACATGATATAAGTCAAAGCGGCGAATAATCTGGTAAATGAATCGCTGGAATTGTGTCTTTCGAGATGATCAGAAACGAATGCGGTATATCGTGGCGAAAAAAAAACAAATTTACGGGCGCAAACAGCAATACTTCTTGTGGCGATTTGTCAAACGACCCACTTGTGGTGTATTTCAAAGAAACAACGGCACTCATCAATTCAACTGTGCACAACATGTTCAAACACGTTGACAATCGTACGGTTGCGTTGTGTCAATATTGCAGATTACACAATACATACACGTGGCGGCGAAACCGCGGCAAACACACACGGACAGATACAAGTCTTATGGCTGACTCATTATTTCGGTCCTTTTTTAAAGTTTCAACTGTAAACTGCCCATTTTTACTATATACAGACGATGTGTGTGCGCGCGCGAGCGATCTGTGGAATCACGTGATGCGACTACAGACCGTCTGTCTAGACAGACAGGGAGAAAAAATGGATGGGTGTGGTGGTGGTGTTGAACAAACATACCGTAGTTTTAGTTTTCGTGAACAAAGAACTTGCGACTATTACGAAAGTTACCAAACTGCCAAGTACTGTAGTTAGCCTTAAAGTACGGCGCTATTGAAATTTGTCGCACACGACTTCAGATGTTTCTCAATGAAGAAGTTGTTCCATTTGTTCACTGCTTGCTGACTTTGTTTACCACCATTTTCCATCACAGATCTGACCCAAACACAAACCATTATTGCATCATAATATTCAAACAAGTGGATGAAACAATCAACTATTCAAAAAAAATCGTCTGATCAGAACACAGCGACAACCAACCGCCGGCTGCAACTGTCACGTGACATTTGCAAACTTGATTTGACTGAAACCGAACGATTCTTTTCCCATAAAATCCGAAATTTCCTGACAATAAATCAACCAAAAGAGAAATATCATGAAAATTTTCATTGTTTCTTCGGCAGCTTATAGACGCGATCGACAAAGATCAACAATTGCGCGGAGACTTTTCGCTGGAGAAACGCGGTGACCGTCTCGAGACTAGGACCTTCCTGTCCGGGACTGCTGACCATTCGCAGCAGTGTCTGCAAACGTTCCGGTTTCAGCGAATCCACCGTGCGCAACAAATTCAACACGTACGGCCAGTACTGCTCCAGTGCGTCGACGGCGCTCTCGGCGTTGTGCTGAAGATGGAAATGGGAACTGTGGGAAGGGAAATGGGAAATGGGAACTTGTATGAATGAATGTAAATGTAAACTTGTGGGAATGGAAATGTGAACTTGTGGGAATAGAAATGTGAACTTGTGGGAATAGAAATGTGAACCTTTCGGAATGGAAATGTGAACTTGTGGGTTGTGGGAATGGAAATGTGGACTTTTGAGAATGGAAATGTAACTTTGTAAATCGAGATGGCTGGCTGAATGCAGTCCCATAACCCACCACCACCACCACAACCCTCCAGATGGATCGGCACAATCGAACGCATTGAACAACCACTCAGCATCGCACATCACCATCCCGGCCCACCTCAGCGTCCTCCTCCTCCTCCTCATCGAGCGTGTCCTGTCTGGCGATCGTGGCGGACGGAACGACCGGCGACGACGCGGGCAGTTGCTCCGCGAGACTCCACCGGCCAGCGCGCTCTATCAGCACGCCCCGCTGCGTCCACAGTTGCAGACGTCGACGCACCACCGAAGTCGTCACGTGCAACGCCGCCGACAGCTCCTCAGCCGTCCACTCGGCTGAAAGGGAAAAATGGTTTTTTGTTCAGTTTTTTGTTTTTGTTATCGTAATCACATCTGGAGAAGCAAAGTTGTCGTTTTTCTTCAGTTTCTTTTGATTTTTGGTTCGTTAATCACATAACAACGACAAGGCCGCCGCGGAGTTCGCTTGGACCGGACCGGACCGGGCGAGACCGCAAGAACAGTGTCTAGCAGCCGCGGAAAACAGTGCGCAGGTAACAAAGCAAAATTGTGCCAATTACAGGTTCTTCTATCAATTGGAGTAACCACAACATCCTCGCTCACAAATTCCACAAATCAATCAATCAATCAACAGCCTTGTGTCAAAATTCATTCACTTCAATTTTCAAGACATAAAACACAAAACAAAAAACCACGTTTCGCACGACCTTTCTCCTGGAACTTCCAGATGACGGCCGCCTGCAGCGGTGTGACCGTGATTTGCTGCTGCCGGTCGCCGACCGTCAATTGCAGTTCGACCGTGCCCAGCTGCGGTCGCCATTCGAGTGTGCGCGATGCTTTGTAGGACTCGTATGACTTGCGGTACATGTCGAGGGAGCACTGAAAAAGAGACAATTGCAAACTCGCGATGAATGAAATGGGCAATCTGTTCAAGCGGCATTCATCAAGGAGTATTTAGTGACCGCGTAGCCATGTTCAAACATATATCTATGCGCGCTTCATGAATACCGCTTGCGACCACACAATTGGACAGCGAATGAAGACCAGCGAAAACGACACACTGAAATCAAACTCAAAACAGGAGCCATCAATTTGCTCGGTCACGCGTACTTGGATCGGCGGAGGCAGCTGTAGACGATCGTCGCGAAGTCGTGGCCAAAAATGACTCGACAATATTCGCGCACTGACCTGTAGAACGAAAATATTTCTTTTTCACACTGACCTTGTGCGCTTGCCGGACACTTTTTACACGTGCCGAATAAAACAGAACAGAATTGTTGCTGTGAAAGCATTTTTTTCAATACAAACGAAACCAGAGTCCGTGCACCCCCAACACCAAACCAAAACATTTTGGTATTTCAGGTTTCTAGAACCGTTGGGTGGGGAGGGGGAACTACAAATAAATTCTAAATTTGTTTAAATTAAAAAAAAACTGTTCATTCATGCCAACCGGATACACGAGCGGCATCGAGTCTGCGATGTGCTCGTGGACACGCTGCGAGTCCTTCATGTCCTTCAGCATCACCTCGCACTGGTGCATCTCCGCGTCGCCGAAGCGACTCTTCAACTGCTCCAGGTAGCGCGTCTCGTTTTCGGTCTGAGAACGTTTTTGTTGTTGTTGAACAAAATATCGTTTTTATGGTTCTGCGACTCCATGAACGCATACTAAGATGGCGAAGCAGTTTCATGCGGGAGCGCGGCAATTCAAAATCGGTGAAATCAGTTCCGAGTCCCCGCCTAGCTTCGACCGGGCCACTTTGGCAATCTTGATTTGCCGCATAGGCTGCGCATGACAAGCGCATGTTTTCGAGGCCAGTGATTCATTTCGGTCAGACACGTCCGAATAAATAGGCTATACAGCGGATTGGTTGACGGTATGATAGGGCACCATAGGTGACAAAATGGCTATATTTGGGAGAAAAAAAACTGAAAATTCCACTGACATCATGCGTCGGCTGGCGCAACAGCCGCTCACAAAGCAACTGCCTGTACTCGTTCACGAACAGCTCCTTGCTGCCGTAGATGCCCACCAACATCGTCACCATGTCCGCACTGCGGCGGAACGCGCTGTGGTCAACTGAAAAACAACGGGCAACACGACGGTTGAGGTGTTCCTTGACAACAGCAAGAGGGCAGCCTCAAAGATCCCTCTGTTCTAAATGGGCATTTATGAAGTATTTAGACTTCAAGTAGCGAGAGAGTGGCGATTTATTGGACTGGAGAACAACGAATATTACAAGAAAAACGATCACATTAAATAGGATATCACGGATAATTACAGCTAGATAATTACGATAATCGCCCATCATCAACTTTAGTGACCGCGTAGCTATCTTTTAACGCAGCTGCGTGTCACTAAATACCGCTTCATGAATGCCACTTCAGTCGGGCGGCATCTGAATGTTGCAATTCTTTTTTGACCAACCGCTCAACCGAACAACCACGAACGAACGCGGACAACGACGCAGCTCCTACACAGCGTCCGCACCCGACCGGGCCCGCTCGATCGGCCAAATTACGTCACTAGCTTTCCCACCCTGGGCCACAAACAACAACAAGCACGAAACAAACCGGTGTCTGCATCGACCGGGTCCGGCAGCCATCTCGACCAATGCTTCGACTTCAGTCGTGCAATATCGCTTCCAGTCAACATCGCACGATCGTCAGACATGATCTGATTGATTGACACGCTGCTCAGCTCGCCCAGTTCGTACGAGTAGTCGGCGTCCTGAATGCATCATGAAAAACAGAGATTCAAAAGTAAAGCGGCATTCATGAAGCAGCATTTGGTAACGCGGAGCTGTGTTAAAACATAGCCACGCGGTCATTAAATGTTGCTTCATGAATGCTCATTAAGATGGCACGATTGCGACAAAAGCGACCCCTGAATGTTGCTATAAAAACGACAAAATTCGATATTAGATGAAATCACCAAAAAAAATGAAAAAAAACACAAAAAACCAAGGCCGAAATAGAAATTTGAACTAAATGTTTAAAGGTCTCCGAAACGAAACCAATCTATAATGTCACATCGGGAAACCAGAGTTGTAAAATTTGCGGTGATTTTTCAGTGGGTGGACCACCAATTTCTTTCAAGACAAGATGAAACGAACCCACCACCAAACCACCGAAGCGAAACTTTACCCGACTATCAACCAGACCATCGACGGACTCAAAGCCAGACGAATTCAATTGTCCACGCTCCGTCAACAACGACACAATACAGCGCACGCTGTCCGGGCGATTTCTGCAAAACGGGTAACAGAGATGACTTGGGTTTCAAACTTTCAAAAAAATCATACCAAAATAAAAGATGCTACCTAATATAAAGGCAAATCGGCTGACAGACGCTGTGCATGATGACGCCGCTGGGGTCCAGCACCCGTAGGCTCTTCATCGCCTGCGTATAGAACACGAGCACTTGTGTTGTGGTCACGCCTGAATCAAGGGGGAAAGCAAAATGAAAACGGTCCAGAGGATCAGTCGATCAGTCTACGGAAATGTCCGCAATGAACATCAACGGCGAAATAAATGCGCCATCCGTCGATACAGTTTACTCTGTTTTTTTCTGTTTTTTTTTCTCGGATGCAAAAACCAGAGTTTACCGTCGAATTTCAAATTCCACGAAGTACCAATTTCAAAGTACAGTCTCAACGGTTATTAGCTAGCAGCAAACGAGTGAGATTTCGCTATAGCTTTTCAGCTGCTAGCTCAGCCTCGGCCACTATAGCCCCTCTAGCTTTTCAGTTCAGAGTCCAGTTCATGCCGGAGCGACGGTCACCACACAGATTTCCCATTCCACTGGAGCGGCAATAAGCCAACAAGCCAAACACAATCAGCAATCAGCAGAGACGAAGGAAGTTGATTCGAAAACTGGTAACGTCTTAGTCGGAAGACAATGCACTCGTTTGTAAGCACTGTAATGTTGCACTTGCACAAACAACAAGGGTGCACACATGTAGGGTTGGTAAAAAAACGTTTTTATATACAGTCTATCACGCTAATATATGCAACTCGCTGATTGGTCGGCTCCTCACGCTCCGCACCCTGGGAACGGGATTCAGAAAAAATCATGTTTTTTCATTGTTCAACGGTTTGTTTTCATTTATTTCATGCCGAAAAAACATTCTAAATAAAAAACTACCAAATTCCAAAAATTTGCATTGGTCACAATGTCAAAAAAATGTCTTTTTTGGTTGATTGACTGCGATGACGTCGTCTATGGTTTTTGGTTTAGTTTTTGCCTTTAGGCATGAAAAGAGCGTGCCGCCGCTGGCCGCTACTGTGTGTCCGAAGCACAGAGAAGAAGAACGCAGCAGGTGACAGTATTTATTGACAATGTGAACAATCTTTGAACAACAATGAATGGACATGGCGCACCCAATGAATCAATTGTTAAAAGCGGGATGAAAACCGTCGAAATCGTTGGAAGCAAGTTTTGTTATTTTGTTTGTTTGTTTTAAATTTGTTTTGAACACGCAGCAGCGGCCAGCGGTACGTTTGAAAGCAAAAATTCTCGACGACGTCGTCGCCGTCAATCAACCAAAAAAACTTCAGTTTACTAATTTTTTACCAATTCAAACGTTTGGAATTTTGTAGTTTTTGATTTAGAATTTTTTTGGCATGAAAAAAAATGAAAACAAACCGCTGAACAACAAAAAAACATGATATTTTCTGAATCCCGTTCCCAGGGTGCGGAGCGTGAGGAGCCGACCAATCAGCGAGTTGCATATATTAGCGTGATAGACTGTAGTCAGGAAAACCCGGTTTCTTTTCCGTTTTAAAACCGGTCACCGTACCCGGATGCAACAATCGTTTCCGAATATCATCCTGCAGCGTGTGCACCAGTTCAGCGCGTAATGAAACCCGCGAAAGGCATTCTTTCAAATCTTTCAGTGCTGGCGCGCTCTCGGCATAGTCGACGATGATGTCGTAGAGCTGCAAAGGGAGTCATGGAAGGCATACAAGGCGGCAATTCAAAATAACTTCAGTGGCCAAGGATACAACAGCTTCACTGGGGAATTTTTAGCCACATTAAATGTAAAACTGGTTTTCTTGGAAAAGCGGTAAAACGCATAGACGCGCAGAGCCAATAATAACGATATTACGCCATAAATACGTTCCAAAACGTCGAAGGTTGCGTCATGAAATCAACCATCAACAAAAAAAACGGAAAAACTACAAGACAAGCGCTAATGTCTCAAAAGCACATATGACGTCATTTCGGGCGGGAAATCTTCTTTTGCATGGTTGTTTAAACCTGTCACTTTTTTGTAACACACAGAGCATACAAAATTTTGAATTACGAGAAGAACGTGAGCACAGGGTTTGTTTTGTTTAAATCAAACACCATTCCTGGCGGCTAAATATATTTTCTTGTAACGCCCGATCCGGTTCACTGTATTCCGCCGATAAAAACGTGACAGCTTCAAACAAAAATACTGTAATAAACAAAAACAAACCTGTTCAATGAGACTGCGCGCCAACACATCATGGAGCACATGGAAAAGACGGGCACGTTGGCGATCGAAATCCAACGCCAACACGACACTAGCCGAGGACTGTGGCATTGGCAGAGCGTTTGCTGATGCCGTAGTGACATCAAGCTCATTCATCAGCACGTCGCCGTCCACATCAGTGTTGTTCTCATCTGCACCGTAGGCGAACGTCAGCCAACCGACTATGGATTCGGAGAGCCACTGAAATTCGACACTTGATGATTGGTCCACTAAAAACAGTACTGTTGAATTTTGGTGCTTTTATGACTCGGGTGGAGAGAACAGGGGGTGGAGATTGTGAGTTTCATGCGCCAATTCCAAACTAATGAATGACCCGGTCGCGTCTCAGGTACTAGGGTAGGGTCTCCTCAAAACTGCAGGGTTAAGAAGAACACTGATTTCCAATCTGTGCGTGCATTGAGTTGCAGTTGAATATGCAAATCGAAAACAAACAACCAAATTATGGTTTCCAAATTTTCCAAACAACCAAACAACAATCGGGGCACTATTGCACGTTTCGGCCGAGTGCGCGAACAAATAAAAAAAACGCAGGCGATTTCTGCGATTCGAAACCCCTCAACTGCAACCTGACCGTTTGCAGCCGCTGGAAATGCTGCGTGGTAAAAGGACGTCTGGTGACGCGACGGACAGACTGCGCGATCGTGTCATGTGCGATTGCGATCATGATGTCGCCAGCCACACAGTCGACCGCCGCTAGGTCCTGTCTGCAAAATTGTGGCAGTTTCCAAATTGAGAAAAATACGATTTTTCCTGCCCAACCGGCTTCACGCCGCCAATATTAGCGAAAAACATAACATTTCTTCTGTCAACATAACATCGCATTACCGTGCTAAATGGGTCCATCAACAAAATATGCAAGCATCGAACGTTTGGGGTAATCGCATCGCATGTGAAACATTGATTTTGCAGCACAAAATTAGCAATATAAAAGTTGACAAGAAAACAAATGGTAAACGAACGAACAATTTGCGTCGGATCGCTGTGAAATTGTCGATGATCAGTTGACACTGACAGGATTCGCCAACCGTCGTGGACGTGCAACATCCGCTGCAAACGTCAGCTGGTGATTCTGCTGCTGACAATTCGCTTGTTGTCGTATCTAAAAACGAGAGTTGCTCGGCAAAAACGCAACTTGCTAACACGTTTTTGAGAACCACCAATAGAAATACCACATGACTTGAAGAAACTGAATAGTACGATGTGAATCCATGTTTGAAAAACAAAATACTTTTATGTGTGCGCTCCTAATCCAAACCCGTTTATTTTTATTTTCGTTTTGCGATAAAACATAAATTAGCTTCACGCCTGACGCGTCGATTCAGAAATTGCCAAGAGTGAGTGAGCCAAGTACTCCGAGAAACGACAGGACCACTTGTGCAATATTTTTCAATCCTCACGTTGTCAGGCATGAAGTTAAATTTTTTGGATGCATGGAAATTCATAAGAGTCGAGTCAAAAAATATGACCGATGACCGATCCGATATGTAACTTGCGCACGACGGAAAGCCCGCCACAAACACCAGCCAGCACCGGTCGTGTTTGTCACGCAAACCTCTTGCCAAATCGGCCTTATTGCAGTGCGTCCAGGCGGCGAACGCGACCCGATAGAGGCGCTCGGTGCAACGATGCAACGACCACGGGATCGCAGTGAACAACCCCGCGTGCAGCGACCGTCGGAGGCGCATGCGACCATCTTGGAGAACACGACACGCGTCGGCGTAGCGCGTGTAGCAGCGATGCACGTGATCGACTGCCTGCAATGGGCATGCGCACAAGTACAGTCGTGCTATTGGTGATTTCATGAACATGAATAAACAGGTTAGGTAAGTAAGTAAGCTTGAGTGTAGCTTATGTTGAAATGGGACCCCACCAAGTTTGTTCTTTTTCTGTTTATGCATCAACCAAAAGAATAAACACAGGAGAACAGAGCGGTGCCACATTCGCACAGCAGAATATCTCAAGCTGTGAACTCGTGACTTGAAGGCCAGCTCATCTCATGTTGACGACGTTTGCTGACGCATGTCGTCTCCAACTCCACGGACGGCAACATGCAACTACACGAAATGTAATGTGACGTGCGTGCCATGCTGTATTGTTTTTTTACCTGCATATGACTCGCATAGTGCAGGTAAACATTTTGCCGAGCGGCTAGAATTGTGAAGAATCGCAATTGTTTTTCAGCAAAAAAGGGTTTCGTAACATTACGGAACCTTATTTTAAACCGGAAATTTTTCCGATGCCATCTCCAAGCAAGTGAGTTTGTAAATGGCGACCCCTAAAGCTTCGGTGAACCGAAAACTCACCTGCGCATAGTGGCAGACGAACGAAAACGCGGCAAGCGAGTCGACGACGGCGTTCAGTCGGTCGATGGCGTCAAGAAACGCGACCGATGCCCGTTTTGACAACTCTTCTTCGAACGCGTATTCGATTAGCTCGCCAATCAGCGAGCGATTCTCACTATTATTAATTCCAAGCCCGACGTTTTCTTCGAGCCAGTTTTTCGGAGAATCGTAAGCAGCAGCGCTCGTCGTCGCCACCGACTGTGCGACGATTCCGCCGTCGCCGTCGTCGGATAGAGAAGACCAATGTGAGAGCAACTGTTGCAGTTGTGCGTTGCACAACGAAAAATGACACTCACCATCAAATGATGTCATCTTGCTCTTGCTGGCGGCTCCTGGCTGGTGGCTGGAGGACTTTGCTCGTCGATCTTTGACCTGAAAGTAGAAATTGTCAAAAAAATTCTACCAAAAACGAAGTCCACAGTCCACACGAAACTCTGGGCAAAAAAGCATGATGAGAATGACACAGAATGTGGAATGAATTAAAAAAGTGTCTTAAACGCATTTTCAGATGAAAGTACAATTTTGCGTAATGCATCATTATTAAAACAGCTGCATCTGCAGTTCCGGTGCTCCTCCTCCAAAGTCCAAAACACAGGAAAGGAAAAAATGCAAAAACCAGGGTTTTTTTGACGCAAAATCGTGCGTCAATGACGAAGAATAATTTGGGCTGACGCAAAAAAATTCGGCCGTTTGCGTCAGCTGACGCAAACAATTTCGAGGACATCATAGGGCCATTTTTGGGTTATTTATGCACTGATTTGAAAATTTTCCGCGCCTTCGGCGCAAGCCACAGACTTCTCATAATTTTGTTTTACAATGCCAGTCATGCAAATGTGGATGGCGATGGCATGGTCAGCTGGTTCATCGTTCATTTTCAAGATTGTTGTTCAGTGTTATGTTGACGGTTCGATGTAACAACACCGTGGCGTATAATTGTTGTTTTGACCGTTTCTAGGTTCACCTAGCTCCTATCCTGTGCTAGCTTCCACCTAGCTGCACGTTTTGTTCGCTCCGTTCTGTTTCTAATCTGAACTGAACAAATCTGAACAGTCGTCATAGATAGAGTTGGTAAAAAACGGTTTTTAAAATTTCCAGGAAAAAAACCGGTTTCTTTTCCGTTTTAAAACCGTTTTAAAACCATAAAAAACCGAATGCTTCCCAGCTCCTAAACTTTCCAGAACTTGGCTTCTTGAACTCAAAATAGGAATCACATCAAAATTAGTGATTTTGAGCAGCCTAACATGCTGTTTTCGGGCATACAACCCAATACGACCCAATTTGCTATTTTTGCCACCCAATGCTATCCAATTTTTTGTTTCAAATCAAATCAATTTCGCTTTTATTGGTTTCCAGGGCAGCACGTTCAATAAATTGAAAACAAAGACTGGGCAGTGACCGTGTAGGTGTGGGGAGCGGGGAGGGACGGTTGCAAGGAGAACGGATAGCTGACCCCGATTAGGGGGCGAGATTTGCAGAACTGCAAAGTGAAACCGGCAGCAAATTGCGTTCGAAAAATAACATTTCATCAGTTACCCTTTGCAAATCGACAACATCGTCAGTCAGTCTGCATATGCACTTTGTTTAGCAGTCACCTTGTCTTCATCGTATTTCACTTGATCCTTGCCACAAAAGCTTCTACAAAATGATGCTTCACCAGTGCAGTTCGACACAGTTCATTGCACCGTTTTTTTCAAAAATATAATTTTACATTTTATCAATCAAACAAAGAGTTGTGATTTTTGACCACGAAGTTTGAAATTTTTTAAGGTAAAAAACCGGTTCTTTATTTTTTCAAGAAAAAAACTGGAAAAAAACCGGTTTTAAAACGGAAAAGAAACCGTTTTTTTTCCTGTGCCAACCCTAGTCATAGAAGCTCTACAGATCTAAACATCAAGTTCAGAAATTGAAAAGCCATTACAAAAAGCCTAGGCCCCGTAAAGCTTTCTGCGCAGCAGGGATTGTCAAATGCCAAAATCGCCTTGTTGTTTGACTACAGGCGTCAAAAACGCCACTTTTAGTGATGAATGACGCAAAAATATTGTTTCTTCGTTGTTATTTGTTCGATTTAGACTGGTATCATATTGACGCAAGAAAATTTGTGCTGACGCAAAATTTTTCAACCGTTTGCGTCAATTGACGCAAGAAAAATTTGACGAAAAAAAACCCTGGCAAAAACTAAATTGATCATTTTCACCTTATCAAAAAGGCTTGGCTTAGGATTAGGATTAGGTTTAGGATTAGGAACCTACAACGACTCATTGCAAGCAACCTCTGATCAGAAATCAAAAAAATCACTTTTAAGTATGTATACAAATCACAATTTTGTTGGCCAAAATTCGTTTAATTAATTAAAAAGTTAATTCAAAAATCCCGATTTTTTTGACCAATTAAAAAATCGGGGATTTTTTTAAAAAAGTTAAAAAAATTTTTGAACCCTGGTCGAGCTGAGTTTTCAAAACGATGCGGTGAACTATAGAAGCGCTAATAATCCTAGTATTCTTTACAATGGCGGAATCAGTCGCAGACAAGGGGTTGTCTCTTTCAAGAATACCAGCCACAATAATTCCCAGTCGTTTATGCAAGGAAGAAAGAATGAACAGAATAGCACGAAGAAGCAAAAAACACACGTCAAATTAGACACACCCAAATTCAAACGTCTTTTTTCATTCATTCAAACTAGCCAATTGACCCGTGCCTACGGCACGGTTAGCTGATAAATACAATTATTTTTGCATGGATTTTGACCTTTTGAACCGTGCCAAAAATGCATTGCATTTTGATTTTGAGCTGCTTTAGTTGTTCCCGTTCATTTTATCAAAAACAATCTTCTGATCAAGAACACAATCTTTACTGCATTCCGTTTTAAAATTAAAAAAACAATCTTTTTTAATCGCCAATGGTCAATTGCTGTTTCCGTTAAAATGTGTGAAGCGATTTTAAAGTTAATTGAATTGAAACGACAAAAAGTAACGTTTTATAAAAATCGTTTTTGAATGTAATTTGTAATTGCAATTTTGAATTTTTGTTTTTGAAATTGACAGATTTCTAATTAAACCCGGGTGTTGAAAACAAATTTAAAAACCGAAGTTTATAATTTTGCTCTTATGTTTTTTACCCGTTCACCCTGCTCTAAGCAAATCCTTTTTAGAGTGAACAAAAAATGAACAAAAAATATAAAAAAAGTGACGTTTAAAAAAAAATACCCATTTTTGTCATGCAGCTTCATTTTTGCGTTTCTGTATTTACGTTTTCGAAAAAGTTCTCAAGCAATAACTTTTCAACCAAATGATAATGAAAAATAGTGTCTTGAAAGCGAAGTGCAATGTGCACTTGCAATTTCGATGTCGTTTTGCAACCTGATTTTTTAAAACAATTGCAACCATTCTTCACAGTTGGTTTTCTTTTATCTTCGCATTCGGTCGTCAAGTTTTGAACAGCAACAGTTGCCATTATTTGTCAATCGTATCTAGAGGCGCTGTAGCGGATGACCAAAGAGTATCATGATGACTTCGCAGTGAAGAGTGACTTTTCTGAGAAAAATAATTGTCATTGACATTTAAAAAAATGAGCTTTAGCTTAGCTACCTTAAATAGCAAAAATGAGCGCCAATTCAAATTTCAAAAAAGTGCCACACACACACACACACAGACACGACTATTATCTTAGTATTATGATTTGCGCTCGCTCCTTGCACCCTGAAAAAATGTGCCACGTTTACTCGGCCATTCCGTACAGTTTTATTTGCATCACCAAAATAATGAAACGATACTTTTTTGGCTTGCTTTTGTACGCCCAGCAATGGTCAACATTTTCAAGGTGCTGCATCACTTTTTCGGTAAATTGTGTTCTTTATCATATGATTCATATTTATGCATAAAACGCTCGTTCAATCAGCCATTTTGATAAAATGAAAGGCCAATATCAACAGTGGCTCAATCGCGGTGCATCCGATGCCAACGAAGAAGGCGGCCGAATTCATGAGCAACGCGTTGTCCTCGAAAATCAGATTCGTCGGAAACTTTATTGGTACGCAGCGATCGTTGCGTTTGTCACGCTTGAAACCGAAACGACAGACGCACTTGTAGCTGTTCAACAAGTTCACGCAGTCGGTGTTCGGTTCTCAAAATAGAAATATGTGCGAAAGTTTTATAAGAAATATCGTTGTCTTGCAAATTTATGTGGGTAAGTTGCCTATGCGAAAACACGATAAGTTTGAGACACGACACTTATCAAATGGCCTTGAGTGACAGAACTTAAAAATTGATAATAGTAATAGGTATCTTTTATTTTGGTAAAGCAGTCTCATGCATGACGCGGGAATTCAAAATTGGTAAAAGTGATCCGAGTTCTTTAAATAAGGCCGGGTCATTTAGGCTATTCTGAATTAGCACATAAAGATTGAAGCTAGTTTCCTTTCCACGTCTACAACCGCATTGAGTTGCAAGTCTTCAAAAAAGAAAATATAATACCTGATTCACAAATGTTCGGATCCTGCATGCACTCATGAATGTCGACGCAGGTGTCTAGCACCGGATGATACGTATAGCCTGGTCGGTCGCATTTACACGTTTGATTCCAGTGATTCTTGATTATTGAGGCAAGATGCTTATTCTCACTGCTGTACAGTTTGCAAGTGTCGTCCTTCAGACCGTAGCAGGTGCTGCTATTACTGCTAGCATTCATTTGCGCTTCACAATTCGCAGTGTAGTCGTTTGAGGGCAACGAATGACCCGTTCGATTGCCACAGCACGGTTCCGGACAGAAGCTGAGTGATGAATGAAACTGATAAGGTACTGTATATATGCAGAACAGAATCAGAACGAACGCTAATTTGAATTGACGTTGCATTTCGATTTGTTTCAGATACGTGTTTTAAGCCAAACCTTCGTTTAGCACATGCAAAGTCTGCTTCCATTTCGTGCAGTTGTTGGTTTTCGAAATCGTAATCCACGTTTGCAAACTGTCTGTACCACTGAAATTTTAGAAAAATTAGTAAAACGGTTAAAAAGTTATAAGCAATAAAAGATGACCCACTACTTGTGGTCTGCCTTGATTCTAGCAAAAGACGAAAGATCGAGTAGTGGACTAGCTAAGTAATGCATACGTTATTCTCACTGCAAATGCAAATCAAAGTTTCGCGATATATCTGCATTCCGTGAAAAAAATGACAGGTTTGAACAAATCGGTTTGTAACCTACTTTACACAACAGTAATGTGTCATAAGCTTATTCTGTTGTCTTTTTCACCTTTCAGGTCTTTTGTCAAACTTGAATTACAACAACTGGCGAACCGTAAAATTGTTGTCAACATCGGCAGAGCAGAACGCCAATTGGCGCATCCAATGAATCTCGGTCATGCTCATCCAACACAGGTAGTACAATGCGGTCAACGTTGTTGGGTACGAATACGAACGGTACAGCCGGTAAAAGATACTCTTGCTGTTCACCATTCCGTACGACAGATTTGAGTCGTTCTGCTACAGGCAGAACCGAAACCGTGTAAGATCTAGGAAAAATTCGAAAAAAACTCTGTCAGTATTTTTTTCAACCTTTTCAACAGCAGCGGACCGGTTCATCGAGAAGAAATTGCGATTGTCCACATCGAACCACGGCATTTCGTTGGCATTCAGCTGTGTGTGTAACATCGAGAGCTTTATACTTTTTAATTTGCAAGATTATCGAAACGTTGTTGCTTTCCGCACCGTGTGTGCAAGCCAAACACAGAACGATTGAAGATCGGAACACAAAACCAAACAAATATACCACTTCATAAATTTTGAAGAGACACTCAATGAAAATGCGTTGTCGGCGTTTCGCGGTTGCGTTTGCGGAACAACTCGACGCAATCGCCGGATTCAACTGTCGCATCGGCATCGCCCGGTCAATTGTCACGGCACCACCGCGTTCCGTTGTGCCGTACGCTCTGGAAAGTGATTCTATGCTGAGTGGGCAAGGCGAGAGGCAATGTGCCAAAATGTTGCGTGAATCATCGCGTAAAATACATCTTATCCAAGTGCGACACTTTTGGTTGCTATCTGAGCGAGTGTATTATCTTTTCTTTAAGACCTGCGGCTTAATGCGGTTGTGGACGTGAAAGAAAACCAGTTTCAATCTTTATGTGGTAATTCATAATTGCCTGAGTGAGTGACCCGGCCATATTTAAGGGAATCGGATCCCTTTGCCAATTTTGAATTCCCGCGTCGTGCATGAGACTGCTTACCCATCTATGCGCGCATTGAGACGCGGGACCAAAATAAAAGATATTAGTTATTACCACTGCTCATTGAAAAACCATGCACATGGTTACAGAGAATAATGATGCAGTCGTTTTAAATAATGAAAAAAATCCAAAAACTGCTCTTGCGGACCGGAACATCCGCATATAGAACGCCAAATAGCCCAATTTGCGTCGCACCTCGTTTTTGCGGTGATGGGGAACGCTCATGGACGATTGATTCATTACAAGGAAGTCCGGTTCAGTGATCTGGCAAAAAAGTTGGAGTTTTACACTTTTAAATTTCTCAAGGACTGGACTGGACATCGACTACTGGAACACTCAAAGAATTTCGGTTCGCATGACGAAACGTTCTCGTCCAAAGACAATGCTGGTCGCTCAATAACAGAATAATGTTCTTCAGTCACAAACACACAGGCACACAAACGACGACAATATGTGCGTTGATTGGTTACTGTCAAATGAAGCTACAACGTCTTAGACCAGAACTAGTAATGGTTTCAAAAAGCTTGACACGATCTCACTTACAAAAATCCGACAGTGTTCCGATTTCAGTTCAGTAGATTCTTTGTTGGCAATAATCACGAAAGATTACACTGTATGTCCTAATAAATAAGGTGTGGAAACAATGGGGGCAAAAGAGGTTTCTGATACATATCTGCACACAAACATTCAAACTGATGCCGGCTTGCGAGAGGAACTCCTGGCGTAGCCGTCTCCACTCGCGCCTGATTTCGGCCTGTAGATCGCTCATGGATCGCAATTGTCGTCGTGCGTTGCATTTGCCGACGAAATCATCATGCGAATAGAACACAACAAACAGCAAAACGACCGGTAACACCGAAAGTGTGACGGACCGTTCTAGGGACATGATGATTCGTGGATACACACTGTGTGACTGGACTCTGTGAGGGAGATTGAGATTGAAACCGTTGGAAAACACTACTTTGAACGGATAACCGTTTTGAAAAACGCAACTTATGGATTACAGAATATAACGTTACGAAATGGAGTACATTTTGTCAGTTCCTCAACTGAAAGTCAACAAACTCATGTGCTAGTGTTTCCGATTTGCGAACTCAAGTTGAAACGGTGGTTCGCACAGCACTTCATAGCCGGTCGATTGGATTATGATTATTTGGGAGGTGTGGTGAGTGGTGGGCGTGGGACAATCATTTAGGTTTGAGTTGTTTTTCGCTGTTGATCGTATATAATTTGGGTCAAAAAAGGGTTTGGGTAAAAAGTAAATTTTACCCAAAAATGGAAAGAAAAAAAGAAAATAATTTCACATGTCCGCATAACCCACAATAAACAATGAATCCGAATTAAGAGAAGCAGAAGCCAGAAAACCCCGATTTTGATTCAGAGATTCAGTTCAGTCCAGTGCAGCCAAAATAGAAAAATCGTCGTTGGGTTGGTTGGATCAATCAATCAGCTACAGCGCCATCATGAACACGCGGCCTGATTCACTGCCGTTGGTGACGACGACGTCGTCGGTGCTGGGCGGCGGTGGTATTTCGGATCAACAAAACCAAAACAGCGGCGACTATCAAAGAACGGAGAGTTCCAGTTCAATTGCGACAACGAGAATTGTTCGAAACGACAAAAGGGACGAGAAAACGCCGACAACAGTGGGTGATTTCGCTGTTGACCAACAACAACGCTCCGGAAATGTTGATGTAAACTTCCACGACGGCGACAGCAGCGCCATGGACGTGGAAACTTCTGCGATTCTGCCAGGTGCCGCCGTCACGACGACGCACCAGCCGCCGCACACAACGACGTCGCAGATTTTCAGTTTGTCCAGGTTAGAGTGAGGACTGAGGAGACTAGAGCGAGGGGGTCAATAACAATTGTTTTATTCATTGTGCTTTGCAGCATTCAGTTCAGGTTCAGATCATGTTCAACAAGCCAATAAATTTGGAAAAGAAACACAAGCGGCAGGTTCACCACCGGTGACGGCGATTGCGCCAATTTCGCCGGATACACGCGCGGTGGTGAGTCGAGCTCGACTCCGTGCAGTCCCACTCGCACGTTGGCGTCGTCGTCACGGATACCCGCGCCGGTGCCGAATCGGCCGATTGAAACGACGAACATGAGCGATTTGTCGTCGACCGCCGACTCGGAGATGGTCAGTCTTGTTGGTCTTTGCTCGAATTAATTAACAGCTCAGTCGGTTGATGTGCTCCAACTTTGTCTTTTTGATTGTGCTCCAATCCAACTGTCCAACATTGGCCAACTTTGTGCTCCAACTGATTATGGTCTTCTTGTCTGAAAGATGTAGCACTTTTTCAAAACCGATTGTTTGATGTTTTGTGTTGCAATGTAAAACACAGCCAAACGCTGCCTCATGTGTCACCGCGCACGGTGCGAATGCTGCGCGGTGCGGACGTGTTTGTTTGGGAACTTACAGCGCTGCACGGCAATTTCAGAGAGCGAAATCAGGCGTGGAAAACGGCGTTTTGTGTTTTACTTTTCAATCAAACTGAGACGTTTTCATGCAAATTCTTTCAGTTGTCGCTCGTGCCATCATCGTCCACAACCGATCGACCGCCACCAAAGCGGCATCACTTCCAACAGCAACGTTCCTTGACGCCCGGCCCGTATCCGCTCTACAACAACAGCAGCGTCGGCACGTCAGCGTTGTTTCGCGACTGCTCCACCAGCGAGCATGGTATTCATTTTTTCTTTTCGTTCTGCGACTCAGTGCGCGTATACAGTAGGTCTGAAAGTAGTTTCGTCATGCTTGATGCGTGAGTTCACTCTCCAGTCTTTTGACAAGGACTTTTGATTGCCGTGCAAACGCTGTGGAGGGGATGCCGGTCTGAATTCCAATGATCAGTCTGCGCAAGCATCTCTGTAGTCGTGGTTTCACTCTCCCTCCCCATATGCGGTGTCATTTTTTGCGTCTTCGTTTTCCAACCGTAAGAAAACGGCCGTTGCATTGTTTGCTCACAAACTTATTCTCTGCAGCCCTTGCGTCGCCGTCGCCGTCGTTGCCGGACACGAGCCTGCCACAAAACCTGATGACCCCCCGCTCGCGTATACGTCAGAATTCGGCCGGTCGAATCGTAAGTTTGTCTTTGTTTGCTATGTTTGATTTGTCAGCCCAAAGCAACCAGTTAGCCCTTTGTTCCCTGGCTAGCAAGTTAACATATAACACAATTTCGACAAGAAGTTTGGTTATTTTCCACTTTTCAACTTTCCACGCTCCAACCCCGTTGTTCCGCCCATTTATCAATGAATCAAGTTTTATTTGTAAGCCTCACGGCCAGTTCACATCGACACATTCAGGAAACTTCCATTAAGCAAACAAAACAAACGATGTCACAAAAAAAACTGAAGAACTGCAAGATTATTGATTGATGAAATCGGTGCCATTGCACCAGAGTGTGCGCCTGCCAGCGCGCCGTGTGCACGCGATCATGCGCGAGTCGTCGCCGCAGTACTGCGTCGAGAGCGAGACGAACAGCGAGCGAATGGTCAAGATCGGCAGCAGCGTGCAACGGGGCTTCGACGAGTTGGCCGTGGTGGTCGGTGGTGGCGCTTGGGCTGCGTTGCTTTCGGTGCAGTCGGCCTGATTTTGGTTGGCCATTGCGGCCGCCTGCACTCTGATTGGCTGGCTGATGGTTGCTAATGTAGCACTCTGCCAAAGTAGCATTATTACAGTGAAGGCCCGTTCATGTTGTTGTTGTTGTTCATGGCCCAAAAGGCCCGTTCATGCGGACGTACGTCAAAGGCACGTCTCCACAGTATGCAATAACACGAGACCTGACGTGCCGTATGCGCATATGTCACGTTGAACGCGCCCTAACAGGCCCAGTCCAGCTGTCAATAAAAGTTGCGCTCAGAATCGATTTTGAAGTTTCGAGCGAAACGCGTAATTGAGGCTTCCAAAAAGCCATCACATTCAATCGTTTAATACTGCAGTGATTTTACGTTTCTATTCGTTTAAACATTTCAGTCTGTTACTTTTTTTCAATCGATTTTCTTTGTAGGACGATCTGGTACAGTCGGACCCGGAGCGCAAGCGCACCAAGTCGTTGACGGAGCCGATCTCCGTGATGACGTCCTGCTTTGTGCCCGTGCCGTGCAGTCCCTCGCCGACGAGGCATGCCGAGTTTTCAAAGGTTACTTTCGAAGGATTATACGGTTTTGTTCGTTTTGTATCGTTTCTCAGGTTGCTGTTTTGTTTTCTTGTTTGTGATCATTGCAGTTCCTGATGTGGTTTTGTTTTTGTTTAACCACCTTTACGACAATAACTGGTTCACGAATTTATCAGCCAATCAGCGTGCTGCATTTGAGGTTTTTGTTAATTAGACGCTTATTGAATTCTTGCAATATTCAATTACATGTAACTGATTTCCTATCCACGTTTGTAAACGCAATGCATCGCAAAATCAACCAGCAAAAGCAAAAGTTGTGATGGTTCTCCGCATTTCCAACATCAGACGTAGATTGGGTGGCTTCATCAGTCATGTTCCCCTCCTAAAACCGAAAGAAGATCATCATAAACGGTTTTATCTTATGTTATCACGACCCCGTTTTCTCCCTTTGCCATTCCAGCAATGCTACTCACCGTCGGCGCAACGAATCGTCCGGAATAATCTGGCGTTCTCGCCGAGTCCTAGTCCGACGCCGAGTCCGACGCGGCGATCAAGCTCACTGATGCGGTCGGTTTTGGCGGCAATTCAAAATTTTGACTTGTGGAACGCGCGCCGTGTGACATCATTGAGTTTGAAATCGAGTGTGGGTGGGTGTGAAATGTGGTTGAGTTGGAGACGTCCGTTTGTTGTTATCAGAGACCTGGACGTTGAAACCTTCAATCAATTTATGATCTTAAACGTAATCAGTTTTTGGTTTTCCAGTAGCGTCTCACCAATCGCCGTTCGCATCGGACTAGGCGGCAAACGCAAACACGCCGACGCGTTTCCGTCGTCGTTGTCGGAACAGGGCTACCCGATGGCACGCACTCCGCCTCCTGCGATCAACAGCAACGCTGCTGTGGTCACCATTGCTGCTGGGCACCCTGTTGCTGCGGCACAAAATGGTGATCTGATGTGTTGGTTGTTGAGAGACACGTGATGGAGAGGAAGAAGATGTGATGCAGTTCTATCTGACTGGCTGTTAGAAAGCGATAGTACCACAGTGACAGTGTAATATGGTGCAGTTACCATATAAAACAAACAAAAACTGATAGACGCATGCGTCGCGCTGTTGTAATTGTAATATTGTTACACTACGTTTGTTTAAACCTGTCACTTTATTCGCAGAATAAGAAACAACGTGATTATTCAGAATTAGTTGCAAGAAAAAATCTCCAGTCAGAAATGGAATGTTGTGATTTCAACAAACCAAACCCGGCGCATGTTCGGTTTTCTTTACTACGATGCAAAAAGTTCTCCGTGCGTTGTATTTTGCTGAAAACAGTGACAGGCTTAAACAAACGTACTTTATGTTATGCGCGCGCGCGTGTTGCAATGTGACCAATTGAGTGCCAACTGTTTTTTCTACAGTAGTATTTTTTGAGCAACGAACCAACCAACCAACCAACTAAGCATCGGTAAAAAGCGACCAACCAATGACCGTTTTGCTGTTGCAGTATTTTCGAGCGCATTCTACGCGGCGTCCGGCGTCGCCGGAGCGAAACGTCTCGCGATCGCTACTGGTCACCGGAGTCCGTTGGTGGTGGACGCACCGGCAGACGCGAGCACATCAGCTGCAACCTTCGCTGCTCAAACGTCCGACTCGCAATGTGCCACAAGCGAACTGCTGTTGCCAGTCGAGCGGCCGTCCGTGAAGCACAGGTGCGCTAGTTAAGCGGCATTCATGAAGCCGTATTTAGTGACGCGTAACTGTGTTAAAATGTAGCTACGCAGTCACTAAATAGTGCTTCATGAATGCGCCTAACCAGGCTGATTCATGACAGCGCGTGTAAGTCATTCGTGAAACAAACACAATGCCTGTGCCACACGCTTCGTCACTTGGCTTGTTGTTGTTCTTGGTTGAACAAAAATGTGTTGTTCAGCTGTTGAACAAAAACAACCGGCAGAGACTTACCTCCATTTGGTGTCATTCATTTCCATTCATGTTTGTTTTCCATCCAGTTTGTCCGTCTCGTCGTACGAGTCTGATGCGAACGAGAGCGAGTGCAACACGACGACGAGCTCGTTGCTCGACTGCTCGATGCCGCTCAATGGGTCGGCGTCGAATTCAAACTCCACTGCGGTAGGGGCGGCACCGTCGTCTGCCTCTGGTGGTGCGGGTGGGGCAAGGTCCACTGCGCTTGTACTGCCGCCGGTCACTACTGCTACTACAGGCGACACTTGCGGTAGCCTTGTCCTTTCTGGCGATGCCTCTTCTGTCTCGAACTTTGCCGCTGGCGGCGCCATTTCGGAGCCGCTCTCGAGACCCGACTCCGCCGGCGCGCCGCCTGGTTTGTCGATGGTTTTTGTTTCCTGTTTTCGTCAGTTTCTTGATATCACGCACACGACTTTTGCTGCTTTGCTGTTTGTTTTGGTTCGTTTGGTGCTGTTATAAAATGACCGCAAAATAGAAACGGCAAAACTCGTGGCCTGAACCTAAATCCTGAGTCTGAATACAGTTGTTGTAGCAGGACCCCAAGCCAAGCCTGATCTGATGCCCAAGTCAAGCACATCGAAAAACCTGAGTGTTTAGAAAATTTTGTTGTATTTTCTTCTGTCGAGTCGAGATTACTCTCTCGATCGTATATTCCTGCCACATTGCCATTCCTTCGTTTTGTGCAGGCACCCCAAACAGCGTCGGCAGTTTCGGCTCCCTACCAAGCTGGACGCGATGCTCGAGTGTCGTCGAGAGTCCGGTCGGCTCGCCGCCCCCTCAGACGCCGCCCACTCAAGCTCCGCCCACTCATCAACAACAAGCGCCGCCCACTCATCAACAAGCCCCGCCCACTGCAGCGAGCGGCGAACACTCGAAACGACCGTCCGGCGCGGGGGCGCCCTTTCCGGAGCTCCACCTCCCGAGCACCAGTGACAGCGAGAACTCGAACCTCTCAACTAAGGAGGAGGAGTGCGGCTGTCTGTCGGCGGTGCCGTCCGTTTCGTCGTTGCCGAGTCTGGCGAACACCGCGGCTGAGAATAATAATGCTGATTGCAGCTTCAGGAATTCAGCGTTGCCGATTGACGCGTCTGATTGCGATACAATCGTTGCAGAGAAACGGAATACTACTACTACTACTACTACTACTGGTGGTGATGTGGAAATGGAGGCGTTGGAGAGCGCGCAAAAGTAGAGAAACGAGATTTTTTTTATTTTGCATTTTTTATGAGTAGTTGTGTTCGGATGTGCTGGTTGATTGTCGGTGGGGGTCTCGTGTCTGTGTTATCGGATTTCTGTTGCCAATTAGTGCGCTGAACGTTTTTGGTTTGCAGCAAATGTTGGAGTTGTGGTTCAGATATCATGTGTTTATGTAAGTTGACAATGATCCATTTATAGATTTTTTGATTTTTTAGCTGCTTGAGCAACCCGCTTCCAGAGTTTTTTGAGACCCGTTTTTTCTCGTAGTTATTTTATGCGCAATATGATAGTTCTATCGAAATGTTAATGTTCTTAATGCATTTGAAAATGTTTGAAAAAATTTTCAATCATCTCTTGGAAAAAAATGTAACAACTTTTTTCAAAAATGAAAATTCAATTTCAGTTCCATGTTCAACCATAGCTCCGGTGTTTTCAGTCCGAATGCTGTCTTTCCCCTTGGTGTTTTTTTCGTGAATTTAGTGCTATCCACTTTTGCATTCTTTCACTGAGTTGGTTCTTTTTTGTGTTTCTCAATTTCAGTTTGGTTGTTTTTTTTGTGGCACAGTCCGGGTGTTTTAGGTTACATCATTTCACTTCAAATATGGGTTTTTCAGCTGAGTCGATTCAGTCGAACGTCATAAGTTTCGTTTTCACATTGAAATCGAATCATTGGGCTATTTGGGCATCATACCAAATTGATTTGTTGAATCAGTGTATTGCCGCAAATGCTGTGCCACAAACGAAGCGACTTTCATTATTGCCAATCACGCCATTTTGCCATATCACTGTAAATTGTTTTGAGAGAACCACGTTTCAGGCTGGTTGAAGAGTTGTTTAGAATTGTTTTTGTTCGACAGATTACATTTTTTTGTTGCAAGTGTTTCCATTGGCTTTCGATCTGAAATTTTTCTTTGAAATTTCAACGTTTGAAAAAGTGGAAAAAATGTTTCACGGTTCTTGGTCACGGGTCAGAAAGAGGAAACGCAGGGGTCAGAAAGAGGAAACGCAGTTATACTTTCTGTTAAAATTTTTGAAGTCAAATGGTACAACAGTGTTTATCGCCGTGATTCCAATGGAATTCTGTTGTGTGTGTTGCCTGTTGTTTTTTTTTGTATAAAGTTGTCGGTATCTATAGTTCGATCAATGTAACCTGTCAGAGCGTTCGTCACCAAGCAGATTAGATTCTCGTCTTGTCTGGAAAAGAAATGGAATATCTATCGACGACTATTCGTTGCTACGCG
>JASANC010005501.1:0-47910 GCA_030248135.1 Theristus sp. LFF4_11
AGTTATGGAATGGAAATGAAAATAAATAGTGAATAAATAAATAAACACTACCCCGACAAGGCACCTTCAAGAAATCTAACAAAGCATAAAAATCAAGCCAGTTCAATCGAATTCAATAAAAACCCTTTGCACATAATTGATTCAAGCTAAAAAGCAGAACTTTGAAGCCAACCAAACATTTCGGCGCAGAATAACTTGGATTATAAAAATCAATCTAACCAATAACCTCACTTTTGCGTTGCTGACATTACTTGACATACAAAAGCAAAATTGGAAAATGAATTTCGAGTGGAAAGAAATTGAAAACCAGTCACGATGTCACGGTTGAAAAATTTAAAACGAAAAAAATGGTTGGAAAGTAAAAAAGAGTTGAAAGGCCAAAACAGCAATCCCTAACAAACATCAAGCAGATAACCAAAAAAGATATTGCCGTGAAAATATTCAAACATGGATAACAATCATTGTTGAGGTCCGTGAAAAACAAAATGCAAAAACAAGCAATGCAACTGCAGTGTGGACGTCTGAACGTCGTAAATTTTCCGTGCAAGGAGTTTTTTCGTCATGCAACATTCTGTTACCCATCGTGCATGTGGGGTTCACAACACAAATCAAGTTTTCTTAGCTCCAAGTCTCAATACGATCTTCTTCAATGAAAGCGTGCACCCACGAAACTTTGTTGCCAGCGAAAGTGCTTTCTGTATGAATGTGTGAATTTTGGTCTCGAGACTCAACGCGCACATAGACAGGTAAACAGTTTCGTGTATGACATGAGAATTCAAAATTGGGAAAGTGATTCGAAACCCCTAAATAGGGCCGAGTCATTTGGACGATTTTGAATTGCCACATAAACATTTAAACTACAGGGGGTTTCAGAAGTAGTGGGTAGGTGTTTGACGGGTTAATGCTAGTTCTTGTGAACCATTTTTAACAAAATTTTAGACAGTTGTTCAGAAAAGTGCAAAAATTTGCGCGCTGAAATTAATGTTTTTGTGTTTTGCTCTGTCATTCGTATGCAGGTGAATGAATTTCCTTGAAATTTTGCATAAATCTAAGTCAAGTCTTCCTGAACAACTGTCTAAAATTTCATTGAATAATATGGTTCCACACAACTCGAGAAACAACGCGTCAAACACCTGCCCACTACTTCTGAAACATCCAGTAGTTTCCTTTCACGATTGCAAACCCGTTTAGTCGCAAAACCTAAAACATGATAATAGTAGAACAATTGAATATTATTAAACCCACGATAAAATTATGATGGGAGGGAACGTCGGAGTTATGAGACGGAGAAGTTATGACGTGACACCGAGAACAATTTTGATGTCAGATAAGAATCCAGATATCAAAATGATTTGGAATAACAACAAGTGTACAAAAACAACAATACCACATCAAAATCAACCATACAACAGAATCACAGGGCATGCATGAGTGAAAATAAAATATTTAATAATTAAAAAAACATAAGACTGCGCAAAAGCCAACATAAAAGTTCTCATTGGAATTTAGAATTAATCAAGAGCAAACTGTGCAAAAAATAATTTTTTCTGACGAGTAAACGAATAAGTATCCAAAACAAAAAAACTATCAACTACTAGAACAACAAGCACAACAACAACAGAAGCCAGATGAAAACATGAGCGCTGTTTGTGCAAGATGCAACCAATGAGAGACTTGTAAAGACAGCGAGTGCCGTGCAGCGTCAGAGCGCATCGAGCAGAGCGTGCGGCAGATGCAGCGGCTGCATGTTGGTCACCTCGCACTCGATGCGCATCAGTGGCAGCCAGGTGCCGTTGGCGGGCGATACGCTCGCCGCAAGTGCTGGCACCACCAGCGACATCCGGGGACGCCCGCTGCGTGCGCTCGCAGTCGCGTTGCCCCGGGCACCACGAGATAGTCCTGCAGGGAGAGCACAGTTGCATTGAGAACAACGCAATTCACTCGCAGTACTGTCACTGCATAAACGCTCAGTTCTCTCGATGGCAAAAACTGCAGACTGATGCGTGGTTCTTTGGGTGGAATATGGAGTACGCCACCTTAAATACTAGACAACAGCCAAAAACGTTCATTGCTGATGGTGACAGAGTTTACAAGAGAACGGAAAACACCGTGTGCAAGCACAGACGAACTGACGTTCAGGGACACCAGATAGTACATGTCGTCAGCACGCTGCAGTGCGGACACCAGCTTCAAATAACGACTGCTGGCCGTCGGCCCGTCCACGCGATTCTTGACGTTGCCGAACCTTGAACGAAACACTGATTGCTTGAATGTCAGCAAAAGCAGTCATCATTTGGTCAACTTTCAAAATAAAATTCTTCCGCAAGAAAAGTCCAAAAAATATTCGCCTCTGAGCTATTCAAGCCAAACTACCCCCCCACGAACGTGTTGAACAAGCGTCGATCGATCGTGTCTGCCTCGCGATTCGAGTCGCTGTCGTCGTCGGCGCACACCGGATGGCTTTTTCTTTGCGTTGTTCGATTGCAGCTTCTGTTTGGGTTGCCTCTCGGTTTGACGAACAACGCCAGCATTGAAATCAGTGTGATTTTGCGTTGGATTTGCTGAGACGGGGCCGCTTGTCGCGGTCGGTTTGTGTAAAGCCGACGGTGCAGCGGTGTCGTTTTGCGGTCAACGGAAGACGCACCGCGTGACGGGCGACCCAGTTGGACAGTTCATCGTTCAATCTGAGACAAGCTTTGCTGATAAATTCACTCTTTGTGTCTTGTTGAAGCACATCAATTTCGTTGATTGTTTTGCTCAAACGTTGAAGCACATCAATTTCGTTGATTGTTTTGCTCAAACGTTGAAGCACATCAATTTCGTTGATTGTTTTGCTCAAACGTTGAAGCACATCAATTTCGAATTGATTGTTTTGCTCAAAACTCCAACCGTACAGTATCATTCAAAGCCGCGGAAGTGCGTCAATTAACAAACAAAGAATCAACAAACTCACCAATCAGGGCACCCACCACCCGAGTCACTATCACAAACAATTTAGCTAGTCACATAACCAGTGAACCCCAAAGAGCGTTGTGGATCCCAGAGAAAACAACACCACCACCATGCTGCACCTGATTGATTCAGTGGCATTCATTTTGTATCGTTCGCAGTCCACCCCAGTCATCGTGTCGTTTGCGTCATTTGAGGAATCACGTTCGGTGCCCGTCGTTGAGCTCCTAGTTTTGGACAGACCATTCTTGCCACCGGTACTGTACAATGACCTGCGATCTTCCTCGGGGTTGTTGCTCACCAATGCCATCAACGTACGGTGACCCAGTTTTTGCTGTAAACAGTTTCAGCTTGAAAAGTTTTCGATGAACACTTTTGTTGAATAATTTCAGCTTGCATAGTGGCCGCTACAGATTTGCATCGCCTCATTGTCAGCTCTATCCATGTGCACATAGAAAACGGCTGCAGCTGATGCTGTGTTTTGTGCGCGATGCACAGTTTATTTGTAAAACGCGCGCAGTACAATAGCAATTGACAAAATACACGGTGCGATGACACGCATCGCCTTGATTGGATAGTTTTGTTAGAAGGCAAGTCAACGTATAAAAATGCGGGGACAGCGCAAAAAATAAAGTGAGCTATTTTTTACCTGGTTCATCAGCGCATATTCGTTAAACGGCAACTCGCCAGTGAATGGCAAATCAAGACTTGCTTCTGAATCATCGAAAACCCGTGGAGATGGTTGAATTCTGGAAATCAAAATGGCGTTAGAAGCGATTTAAGAGTGAATTGCAGCATTTTTTCAAACTATTCAAAAATCTCAGTCATCAACATAAACACAACCCGCGTAACGCAAGAGCAACATGTTTTACCGGAAACTTGGGCCCAGGTTGACCGTAAACAAGAGCGCCAGTGCGCATAGCATGATGCCAGTGGTGCGCGCCAGTTGGTTGACCAGTTTGAATCGTTTTCCACCGGTGCCCGCCACGGTCACTGTTGAACTGGGATCAGTGTTGCTTTTGATACAATCCAGCCGATTGCGTTTTGGCGGCAATTTGAACGAGCATTGGCGAGGTGGTCAGCGAATCGCTGGTGGAACCCGAGATCACCGGATTCCGGAGACCTTCGTCACGATACGACACGAATCGTCGACGACGGCAGGGGGTGGGGATGGGCGTCGCAAGAAGCTGGCCTGGCACAGGGTGACTCGTGGACTCATCCAGACGCTGAGCGTGAGTGTGTGCTGGTGCTTGGTAGACGTCGCGTTTGTAGTGATCAAGCTAAAAGTGAGTCGTTGGAGAAGTTAAATAAATGACGATCATGAGCAATAGCTGCGAAAAACAGTCTGAACGAACATATTCAGCAACAGAAATTAAAAATCGAGAAATTAGGTTTTTTGAAAGGTTTTTTACTCCCTGTCATCTTTATTCAGCAATTCCACCAAGTGACACAATGCAATCAAAACACTGTTGGCTGAATTTTCATTTGCATAACTTGCCAAACGTTTCTCATTGTTTGTCCAAACAATCGATCCAACCAACCTCCGTCTGCAGCTCTGCCAGTTTCGTCCGAATGCGCATGTTTTCTCGTCTCAGTCGATCGTTCTGCGCCTGCAACTGGCCAACCTGCGCCTCCAGCGTATCAACGTGCTAAACACACCAAACAAAAAGATTTACACAAAAAATTGTGATTTCTTACGCAACGTGACAAATTGCAAGGTTTGACTAACGCGTCAGAAAAATTCACAACGAATAACGTGCCGTTTCTTGCGCATTCGCGACATTTGCGCCGCTTCGCGATTTCGGATCTTATGCTCGTTCAACGCGTTGACGTTGCTCAACATCCTGTAACAAAAAAGAATAAAAACTCAGGGAATAAGAACAAAGACAAAAAAATGCAGAAACTATGGCGCTGACTGACATTATTTAGTGTGTTCACGGATGGTGTTGGGGCCGGGCTCGGGCTGCTTAGGTACGCGGCGGGGTAGACGATGCTTGTGGTGGTGCTGACGGGCAACGGCGCTGCGAACTGAGGTGGCTGTTGCAACAGCTGCACTGCAGCCACGGAACACGCCGCTGGTGAGGGCGTCGCAATCTCGCGTTTGATCTGAAAGCTTAGAGGCTTTTTTAAATTTTAGTGGAGTTGCAGAATGAAGCTGAAATCATGAATGCGTGTGCTTTCAACCACCAAACTCAGCGCCCAATAAGCGCTTTTTGGCCGAAAGAACAACAAATACGTTTTTCTCAACCATAAAAATATCGCACCCGAACATAAGTGACAGTTTGCGGTTGTTGTTGTTGTGTTGCTTGACACGATTGGGAACGTTGCATCGTGTTTTGATTGTTCAGTGGTGGTGCTGGTGGCACAATCAACAGCAACTTTTGCTGCTGACCGTTGCTGCTTGATTGGCTCTGCTGCGACTGGGCACTTGAGGCGAGACCGCTCGATGCTGCAAATTGCAGAATAAAAATCATTCGGTTACCACTGAATTCAAACAATTCTTGTGTTTTGAAATCAATCACGCCGATACGCGACAGAAACGAACAGAGGACTGTCAGCAACGGTGACAAAGGCAAAGTGCGCAAAGGCCTGACCAGCCGCGTGTTGTTGGCGTGCAGTGCGACTGTCACTTGGCGGCTGCTGCTGTGGTGCTCCGTTCGACTCGCCGCCACCGGATGCGCGACGGCAACCAGCAGAGGCACTCGAACTCGGCGATGACTGCTGCGTTGACGTGTGCGAGCACGGACTGCAGCTGGCGACAGAGGCAGCCGCACAGGCACTCGACCAGCCGCTCGACGACGTGCGCACCTGAAGCACTGCTGCGTCCGACAGACAACGACACAACGGTCAACGTGCTGTGCAGAGCACTGCATCCGTGCGAGCGTTGTGTTTTCTTGTGCACATGCGACAGTTTGGTGTGCATTTGGACTTTTGGTCAGAGTCACTGAGATGCGTCTTGTAACGTTTTAACGTCAGTCGATTGCATCGTCTTACTTTCCTGTTATCTGACTGGCTTTTGAACAACAGTTTGCGAATGTCATATGCTATCTCCTGTTCACATTTGTAATTCGGCGGCGCACGAAACATCAGAGCAACGTTGTAACCTCACAGAATCTAACATTTGCCCCATTTTACCAGCGTGCCATCGACGCGTCGCCCCGCCCACTCGGAGCCAATTCCCGAGTCGCCCGACGAGCGTCGTTGCTGTTGCTTCTCAGGCGACCCCAGGTGTATTTGCACAACGTTGTCCGTGAAACAATCGCTCGGCAGAATCGGTCGAAACTCGAAATCGGTGAACGTTTCCATGAACTGCGCAGCGGCGTGGTCGCCAGCGTCATGGCCACCGGCCGCGGCTGCCGTGTCAAACGTGTGCGCCTCATCATCTTTGTTCGTGTCCGCCCACCACGCTGCCGTTGTTTCGTCGTGCTCCGCCTGTTTAAATCAGTCAAAAAGGTTTTTTTCATACAATTTGTTGTTACACATTACAACACGGTTTATTGTTTCAAACTGCCAATGAAACACAACCAACACGCAACGCAGAAAATCAACCAAAATTGAAGTTTCTTGCAGCGAATCAAGTGCAAGAAAAGCAGACCAATAAATCGTAGCGCTCTTGTGGCCGTTTCTCGGTGGTGGGCGGCGTGGCGCGCAGCGAATGTGAGCCGGACTCGCTCGGACTTGGCACTCCGGTGGAGGCGCTCGTTGATGAGCCCGACCACAACGAGCTCGTTTGGCCGTCGTCCGATGAGCTGCCGCTCACTGCGTCCATCTGCTCGTCTGTTCAGTCGAAATGGAGTTTTGGTTGAAAATGAAATCACTGTTACATGTGGCACTTTGCCGCCACTCACAATCCAGAGTTAGAAACAAGCAAATGCTCAGGACAAGTGTCTGACTTTGTGCAGCTTCTCCATTGTTGTCGCCCGCTTGTTCACCCAGTAAATATTGCCACGGGTCATCAACCAGTGTTTGTTCGTCCATGGCGCCGTTCTCAACTTCGCGAAGTACTTCCTCAACGAACGCAAAATTCAGCTGAAAGTTGTGGAATCGAAACAGTCCAGTTTCAATGGTTTTGGTGCTCTAATATGTTGACAATTCTTGTATACTGTACCAAACACTGGAAAACCAAAACAAGGATGAAAAATTTCAACAGCTGCTCTCAAAACACGTAACAATTAACAAGTACACGGGCATTCATGAAGAATAGCGGGCTTATGAAAAGCGCTCGCAAACGAGCGGATTGAAAAAGGACGCGTGAAAACGAGTGGCGCTACTTACAAGTACAACTACAATTTTGTGTACTTTTATCTTTACGTGGCCTGATAAAAACCAGTTCGTCTAATAAAAGTAAGTTTTAGCGTACCCCTTCGAAAAATCAAAGGCTCATTGCAAAATGACCAGCTCAAAAATTTATGGCCAACTGGACACCTTCTAATTAAGGCTTGGCTTGCGAAGCCTCAGGTGAGTTGCATTAAGTTTCATCGGTGTCGGTGCCCAAAGCAAGGCCTCGCAATCGCAAGTGAGTGCTTTTCAAAAACCCGCTATTCCTCATGAATGCCCAGGTACGTTACGTTCCGGTACGGAACGTGATTAAAAAATTAAGTCTACACTACACATACGTCCAGCGGTTGCGACAGCGGCATCGCCCGTTTTGAGTCTTTTTCAAGAAATGCACCATTGTTGTCGTCATTGTTATTGTCTGCCGCCATCATTGGTTAGGAACAGAGAAATTTGCTCAAAGCAGAGCAAATTTCAAAATCTGTAAAAGAGAGAAGTGAAGTGAGTAAAACACAACACAGCCACGTAGTTTTACTACTTGCGCTAAAATCGTGCAGTAGCGAAAGCGGGACCTTGGGTGAGGGGGGTGTTTGCCAAATTAGAGAGGGGTGTCAGGTGCCTTCTCGGTGAGGGGTGCACGCCCAGTACCGTGGGCCCAAAAAAATTTTTCGAGGGGGGGGGGGGGGTATGGTACCGTGGGGGGGGGGTGCCGACCAAAAAGTGAGGGGGGGGGTCCAACCTTGGTAAGGGGACCCCCCCAGGGGGGTCCCATGGGGGAAGGGAATTTTTTTCAAAATTTTCTGTGGGGGTCCACCCCCCCCACCCCCCCCCCAGGAAATTTTTTTCGCTTTAATTTGAAAGGAAAAACGCTAAATTTTGCTGCAAAATCTTTGAAATTACAATGAAGATGGTCAAGTTATCATATATTCAGCTTATATTATGGACTTTATAGACAAAAAATCATGATTTTCAAAAAAAAAGTTAGGTGTGCAGAAAATTTTGGGGGGGGGGGGGGGGGTCCGGGACAAAATTCATGGGGGGGGGGCGGGGGCAGTACCGTGGGCCCAAAAAAATTTTAGAGGGGGGGGGGGGTATGGTACCGTGGGGGGGGGGTGCCGGACAAAAAGGTAGGGGGGGGGGGGGGTCCAACCCTATGGTAACGGGAGGTAGGGGGGTCCCATGGGGGGGGGGGTGCATTTTATCAAAATTTTCTTTGGGGGGGTCCACCCCCCCCCCCCCATGAAAATTTTTCGCTTAAATTTGAAAGGAAAAAACGCTAAATTTTGCTGCAAAATCTTTGAAATTACAATGAAGATAGTCAAGTTATCATATATTCAGCTTATATTATGGACTTTATAGACAAAAAATCATGATTTTCGAAAAAAAAATTTAGGGTGTGCAGAAAATTTTGGGGGGGGGGGGGTGTCCGCCAGACAAAATTTCATGGGGGGGGGGGGGGGTGGCGGCCAAATTTTCGAGGGGGGGGGGGGTACGATGGGGGGGGGTGCCCGGTTTTAGGGGGGGGTGGCACGGTGCCCCCCACCCCCCCCACCCGACGGTCTCGGGTGCTCTGGGGGGGGGTGTACCCCCCCCCCCCCCCCCCGCCCACGGTACTTGGGGGGGGGGTGTCGGCCAAATTTTCGAGGGGGGGTACGATGGGGGGGGTGCCCGGTTTTAGGGGGGGGGGTGGCACGGTGGGCCCCCCCCCCCCACCCCCCCCCACCCGACGGTCTCGGGTGCTCTGGGGGGGGTGTACCCCCCCACCCCCCCCCCCCCCCCCCCGCCCACGGTACTGTGCACGCACGGGCAGCAAATTTTCCTGAGGGGGGGTTAGGGTTGTTAAACAAAAATGAAAATTTAAAAAAAAAATGTGATTAAAAAAAAACAAAAATGCCGATTTTTTTTTTTTAAATTCGAAAAATTTTCCTCTAATATGCTCTGAAAACCTCAATTTTGGCAAATTTTTTCGAAAGTTCAACAAAAATTTTCTTTGATTATACCTCGTAAAACCTTTAGCAGTCGATTTTGGGCCGTTTTACCGACTGATTTTAGGCTACGACAACATCTGCGATGAAGTTTTTGAGCGTCCCAAAGCTTGGCCTACCATTTCCGATGCAGATAAGGTGACGATTCGCCTCGCAGAGCGTCCGATTGTGCTCGCTGCTCCGTTTGCAAGCGCTACGTTGTCTGGTTGCTTGCTGCTTCGTGTCGTGTCGTCGCAACACCATCAGAAGAATTGATCGAATTTCAAGGCGGTATGTTTGTCTTCACTTTAGCATTAGTTTAGCTGGGGACAATTAGTGACCTTTTGGAGGTCAAAACACAAGAAGAGGCATGGTGACGGTTTGGAAAAGGGGTAATTGAGGTCACCAAAACAAAATCTGCAAAGTTCCGTCATATGGGAGTCATTCGGGAGGCGCTTGCATATCATATGTGGTTCTTCGGACTCCCTGATTGATTTAGCACAACTTTGATTTTTGAAATTTTTTTTTTAAATTTAAAAAAAAAACAAAAATGACGATTTTTGTTTTTTTTGACAACCCTAGGGGGGGTGCACTGGCAGAAAAATTTCGTGAGGGGGGGGTGCACGTAGGGTTAGGGGAAAAAAATCCGGATTTTTTTTTTAAATTAAAAAAAAAATTTTTTTTTTTAAATTTTTTTTACAAGTTAGGTTTGTTCGAAGCGTCTCGTCGAGCTGAGTTCATCTAGACTATTTTCAGAACGATCCGGAAAACTATAAGAGCGAAAATCGTGTTTTATTGAAATTATGTCCATTTCATAGAGGGAAAGTTGCATTTTCAACAGTAAAACAGGACAATTTTCGACGTGTACTTGAATATTGAACCGTTCTTAGTTGTTCCTCTTTAGAAAATTACCAAAATTTGACCGTAATGCTTCTTTATTCAAAACGCACGCGCACGGGCATCGGCATTGCACCTGCACTTTCCAATGAGCATGCAGCACACGCTTCGCACCTTGCGTTTACACACACTCCGGCCTTAGGTGAATAAGAAGAACACCTAAACGACCCAAACCATCACGATACACAGCAAGGAGTCATGAAACATCATTTTCTTTAAAACCAGGAATGAAACTGAACACTGAATATGCAAATTTGCTTTTGGATGACCAATTGTCTATTGTGTTAGTTATTTCTGTTGGCGATGCGTGTTGCTGCGTCTGTTGATCTACGAATCAGGAAGAATACAACGATGACTTTGCAAAAACCACGTGGATGGTTTACCATGCTTGCAATTTAACAATGTGACACCAAAACTGCTGTGAACAGTGAACCAACAAAACTTCCCCCGGAAATAATTGAAAACAGAAATAACGTTTTTTTTCAATCAACAACGACCAAATTTCCACAGTTTAGATTTTAAAGCACTGTTGAAAAATTCCATTCAATCAACCACATGTTGTTGCAACACAAATGTTGAACTCCCACTAACGTCTAATAAATTTTGAAATTGATTAAAAATAGTAGTGATAAGACAAACATAGCAAGGAAACCGGGATAGTACGGACCAGAAGAATAATCACAAGAGCGAATACCGCAATTCTAAGTTTCTTTTTTCAACATTTTCTTCCTTCCATGCTCACACAGCTGCGATATGCGTCGATCAATTGCGCCGCCGTGCGTTCGATGTCCGGATGTCCACATTTCTGGATCTCGCTGTCCGCTGACGTCAACGGCGCCAAACAAGACAACTGTCTTTTTCAAGAATGCCAAGATCATTCATTCCCAATCGTGTGTACAAGGGAGAAAGAATGAACAGAATAACATGCAGAATCAGTTAGTTTCAAAAAACACGTCAACTTTGACAAACAATTGGGTTTCTGAGCGTCTTTTTTTAATTCAAATTTCACGCGCGCCTTGCACCCTGAAAAAGCTGCCGCGGCCATTCGTACCTTACTTGTTGTTCAGTGTTGCACTGCAAGCCACCGACGATGTCTCACTGATGAATTAAGGAATGCCATTTCCCATATTTAGTGATCAACAGTGGCGTATTATTTATTATTCAAGTAGTTCAAATACGCCCACTAAAGACACAGAACATGGGAAAAGCAGTTATCGATCTTGTGCCATTATCCTGATCACACACGGACGACATTGGTTTGCAATTTTTTTTCTTAATTTGGATCTTGGAAATCTTGGCCAACTCTTGCATTGTTGTTGTTGTCGACGACGACGTATCGAATTCGAATTTTTTGACGTGCGACGACAAACGTAGACGTGGAGTAAATTTACAAATCACAGAAAAAATCCAGTTAAAAAAATCAAGAATCAAAACTGAAACAAGGAAAAAACATCTGATTTTCATTATTGATGTCCCCTTTTCGCGATCACGAGTTGTCCTTCCAAAACTCCAGCCCAGACTTAGCTCGTTCCATTTTTCGTTTAAGTTCTCAAATCAAATCCAATTCAGAAATCAATCGTTGTCGTCATTTTTTGTTTTATCTACAAATTCTAGACATTTGCAAATTAAGAAAAATATTTATTTTCCCAAAATTTATTTCTAAAGCGCGATTTATTTGACGCTTTTTGAATAAAGTAGGCAAACCAAATTTGACTGTGTTCAAAAATTCCTGTTTGCTGTAGCTAAGTCGGCAACCCCTGTCGACCCGGTCGCCCCCCCCCAAGACACTTACTTTCAGGTTCAACCAGCTATGCTATCTGCCACATGGCGAGAGCCCACTCTTCAAATCATCGTATCGAAAACACGTACCATGATTTCGCGATCACGTTGCGGGCAACTGACAGACGCAAGTTTAACACGTTAGTTTAGCTCAGCACGCAAGTTTTAACATGTGGCCATGTTATCGGGTATCTGAAAAACGGTCGTGTGATGTGGTATTAACCAACATCTCCGCTCCAATTGTTTAACAATATATCGCACAACTCCATTGTAGACCTATAACATACGCCAATCAACAAAATATCATGTTCATCTCATGGCCTACCGACTGAAAAAACATGTTCTAAGTTGCAAGAAAACGATTTCTGAAACGATATTTCAATTCAGTTAAGTCATTTCAACGCTAAAAATTGACTCTAGAAGTCATCCAAATCGAAAAACATGGAGTACGTCGGTCAAAATGACCAAATAATGACATGTACCTAAGCACACAAAGAAGTTGGGAAGAAAATTTAGTTTGAACTTTCAAAAAATTATGCCATAAATCGAATTTTCAGAGCAAAGTAGAAGAAAAATTTTTCAAATTTTTTTTAAGTTTGAAAAAAAAAATCCAAATTTTTAAAAAAAAAAACGAAAAAAAAATAAAAAAATTTTTTTTTTCAAAGCCCCTAACCCTAGGTGCACGGGATCGCACGGGTAATACCAAATTTTTGCCTTAGAAAAACACAGAAATTCTTGTAAAATACAGAATATTTTGTGCAAACAAGCTGCTTGTTTGGTCAGAAACAACAAAATCTATGCGGGGACCATAGTTGTTCTAGGGGGGAGGCTGGGGGGGGGCCGGCCCCCCAAAATTTTCGAATCTATCTCTATCAAACAGGTTTTTTTTCGGACACAACTATTATCTATCTGAAAAAAAATTTCACGCCCTTATCTATCTGAAAATTTTTGTGTTCGAAGACATAAAATAAGTCAATTTTTAACCAAAATTGACCATTTTTGGATTTGTATACATTCTTAAAAGTGATTGATTTTGATTTTTGATCCGGGGTTGCTTGTAATGAGATCGTTGTAGGTTCCTAATCCTAAACCTAATCCTAATCCTAAGCCAAGCCTTTTTGATAAGGTGCAAATGATCAGTTTAGTTTTTGCATTTTTTTCTTTCCTGTGTTAAAGGGCAGGGGCCACCGCTACTGCACATCACCTGTTTTAATAATGATGCATTACGCCATTTTTGCTAGTTATTCTTAAAAATTTCGCTAAATTTAGGTAAAATATGCGTTTAAACTTGATTTTTAGTGTATTTTTAGCATTATTTTTGCTGTTTTTATAGCCTTTTAGCGTTTTAGCTATCTATCTATCAGATTACAAAATTTTGACCGGCCCCCCCAAAGTCACATGGCCTGGCCTTTAACAAAACCACGGAGGCAACACGGAACACGGAGGCTGCACGCTTAACAAAACCACGGAGGCAACACGGAGGCTGCGTGCAGCAAAAGTGACCCATATTTTATATGCACACAACACGCTGCGCACCTTTAACAAAACCACGGAACACGGAGGCACGCGGATTTGGGGAGATTTGGGGACAGGACAAATCCGTCCCCCTCCAAAAAATTATGTTTTTGTTGAATAAATAAATAAATGAATAAAGGCGCAATAAAGCAAAGCAAAGCTAACTGTCAAAACTAGACTTCAAGGATTACGGTAGCTCTCCAATGGGTCTCGACACGATTTTTTAAAAACGTCCCTGATTGCCAGCAAAAGCTACTCTATTGGTGGACACCGTTCATATGATTGCAACAAACAGTCTTATGTTTGAAGTTCGGGCACACGGGTTACGGTAGCGGTAGTTTTGGGTCTTGACACGAAGTTGCTGAAAACTACTTTGTTTCTTGCGAATAACAGTTGAAACCGTTTAGAAACATGCCGCATTATCACAGAACGTCAAAAATCGGATTTTAAGGAGTACGGTAACTCTGCTGTGGCTCTCGACACGATTTTTTAAAGACGTTCTTTTATTGCCAAGAACAGTTACTAGAATGGTGGACACCGTTCACATGATTGCAAGAAACAGTCATATGTTTGAAGTTGGGACCACGGGTTACGGTAGCGTTAGTTTTGGGTCTTGACGCGAAGTTGCTGAAAACTACTTTATTTCTTGTGAATAACAGTTGAAATCTTTTAGAAACATGCTGCATTATCACAAAATGTCAAAAATTGGATTTTAAGGAGTACGGTAAGTCTGCAATACCGGCACACACCTACAATGTACCTTTGTATTTTTATGATTGACCTTTGTTTGATTGATATTTTAATTGATTGACATTGTCGACATAATAATGAGTCATAAAAGTGTAAAAAATGCACAGTAATTCACAAGCGCAGAAAACTGCACCTGACATTTATGGTCACTGTGATTGCAGAACTAAACTAGTGAGACGTCCGGGTGCTCATGTCAACCTTGACAACGCAACACACCAGCAACAACTGCCGTCACCGTTCTTTCTCGCGACACCACTCGCTTAACCGTTGCACATATTTGCACTCGATCAACACATCTTCCTGTCGAAGCGTTCAAGAAACTCCGAAAACACTCGACTGTCACTCAGCGACGCTCAGCAAACGGTGACTACAAAATTGGCTTGTGCGCCACCACACGCAGGGTGGCAGCGCGACTTGGACCACTGCATATACTGGTATGCAAACATTTTAAAGAGCAAAAACTATATTCATAAGAAACAAAGTAATTTTCAGCAACTTCGTGTCAAGACCGAAACTACAGCTACCGTAACCCGTGGGACCGTACTTCAGACATATGACTGTTTCATGCAATCATGTGAACGGTATCCACCATTCTAGTAACTGTTCTTGGCAATAAAAGAACGTCTTTAAAAAATCGTGTCGAGAGCCACAGCAGAGTTACCGTACTCCTTAAAATCCGATTTTTGACGTTCTGTGATAATGCGGCATGTTTCTAAACGGTTTCAACTGTTATTCGCAAGAAACAAAGTAGTTTTCAGCAACTTCGTGTCAAGACCCAAAACTACCGCTACCGTAACCCGTGTGCCCGAACTTCAAACATAAGACTGTTTGTTGCAATCATATGAACGGTGTCCACCAATAGAGTAGCTTTTGCTGGCAATCAGGGACGTTTTTAAAAAATCGTGTCGAGACCCATTGGAGAGCTACCGTAATCCTTGAAGTCTAGTTTTGACAGTTAGCTTTGCTTTGCTTTATTGCGCCTTTATTCATTTATTTATTTATTCAACAAAAACATAATTTTTTGGAGGGGGACGGATTTGTCCTGTCCCCAAATCTCCCCAAATCCGCGTTCCTCCGTGTTCCGTGGTTTTGTTAATGGTGCGCAGCGTGTTGTGTGCATATAAAATATGGGTCACTTTAGCTGCACGCAGCCTCCGTGTTTCCTCCGTGGTTTTGTTAAGCGTGCAGCTTCCGTGTTCCGTGTTGCCTCCGTGGTTTTGTTAAAGGCCGGGCCATGTGACTTTGGGGGGGGGGCCGGTCAAAATTTTGAAATTTGATAGATAGATAGCTAAAACGCTAAAAGGCTATAAAAACAGCAAAATAATGCTAAAAATACACTAAAAATCAAGTTTAAACGCATATTTTACCTAAATTTAGCGAAATTTTTAAGAATAACTAGCAAAAATGGCGTAATGCATCATTATTAAAACAGGTGCATGTGCAGTAGCGGTGGCCCCTGCCCTTTAACACAGGAAAGAAAAAAATGCAAAAACTAAATTGATCATTTGCACCTTATCAAAAAGGCTTGGCTTAGGATTAGGATTAGGTTTAGGATTAGGAACCTACAACGACTCATTACAAGCAACCTCTGATCAAAAATCAAAAAAATCACTTTTAAGAATGTATACAAATCCAAAAATGGTCAATTTTGGTTAAAAATTGACTTATTTTATGTCTTCGAACACAAAAATTTTCAGATAGATAGCTGGCTGAAATTTTTTTTCAGATAGATAATAGCTGAGCCGAAAAAACCTGTTTGATAGAGATAGATTCGAAAATTTTTGGGGGGGGCCGGCCCCCCCAGCCCCCCCCCCTAGAACAACTATGGTCCCTGCATAGATTTTGTTGTTTCTGACCAAACAAGCAGCTTGTTTGCACAAAATATTCTGTTTTTTACAAGAATTTCTGTGTTTTTCTAAGGCAAAAATTTGGTATTACCCGTGCGATCCCGTGCACCTAGGGTTAGGGGCTTTGAAAAAAAAATTTTTTTTAATTTTTTTTTGTTTTTTTTTTTAAAAATTTGGATTTTTTTTTTCAAACTTAAAAAAAATTTGAAAAATTTTTCTTCTACTTTGCTCTGAAAATTCGATTTATGGCATAATTTTTTGAAAGTTCAAACTAAATTTTCTTCCCAACTTCTTTGTGTGCTTAGGTACATGTCATTATTTGGTCATTTTGACCGACGTACTCCATGTTTTTCGATTTGGATGACTTCTAGAGTCAATTTTTAGCGTTGAAATGACTTAACTGAATTGAAATATCGTTTCAGAAATCGTTTTCTTGCAACTTAGAACATGTTTTTTCAGTCGGTAGGCCATGAGATGAACATGATATTTTGTTGATTGGCGTATGTTATAGGTCTACAATGGAGTTCGGAAGGGAGGAGGGGGGGGGGTTTGGTTTGCCTACTTTATTCAAAAAGCGTCAAATAAATCGCGCTTTAGAAATAAATTTTGGGAAAATAAATATTTTTCTTAATTTGCAAATGTCTAGAATTTGTAGAGAAAACAAAAAATGACGACAACGATTGATTTCTGAATTGGATTTGATTTGAGAACTTAAACGAAAAATGGAACGAGCTAAGTCTGGGCTGGAGTTTTGGAAGGACAACTCGTGATCGCGAAAAGGGGACATCAATAATGAAAATCAGATGTTTTTTCCTTGTTTCAGTTTTGATTCTTGATTTTTTTAACTGGATTTTTTCTGTGATTTGTAAATTTACTCCACGTCTACGTTTGTCGTCGCACGTCAAAAAATTCGAATTCGATACGTCGTCGTCGACAACAACAACAATGCAAGAGTTGGCCAAGATTTCCAAGATCCAAATTAAGAAAAAAAATTGCAAACCAATGTCGTCCGTGTGTGATCAGGATAATGGCACAAGATCGATAACTGCTTTTCCCATGTTCTGTGTCTTTAGTGGGCGTATTTGAACTACTTGAATAATAAATAATACGCCACTGTTGATCACTAAATATGGGAAATGGCATTCCTTAATTCATCAGTGAGACATCGTCGGTGGCTTGCAGTGCAACATTGAACAACAAGTAAGGTACGAATGGCCGCGGCAGCTTTTTCAGGGTGCAAGGCGCGCGTGAAATTTGAATTAAAAAAAGACGCTCAGAAACCCAATTGTTTGTCAAAGTTGACGTGTTTTTTGAAACTAACTGATTCTGCATGTTATTCTGTTCATTCTTTCTCCCTTGTACACACGATTGGGAATGAATGATCTTGGCATTCTTGAAAAAGACAGTTGTCTTGTTTGGCGCCGTTGACGTCAGCGGACAGCGAGATCCAGAAATGTGGACATCCAGACATCGAACGCACGGCGGCGCAATTGATCGACGCATATCGCAGCTGTGTGAGCATGGAAGGAAGAAAATGTTGAAAAAAGAAACTTAGAATTGCGGTATTCGCTCTTGTGATTATTCTTCTGGTCCGTACTATCCCGGTTTCCTTGCTATGTTTGTCTTATCACTACTATTTTTAATCAATTTCAAAATTTATTAGACGTTAGTGGGAGTTCAACATTTGTGTTGCAACAACATGTGGTTGATTGAATGGAATTTTTCAACAGTGCTTTAAAATCTAAACTGTGGAAATTTGGTCGTTGTTGATTGAAAAAAAAACGTTATTTCTGTTTTCAATTATTTCCGGGGGAAGTTTTCTTGGTTCACTGTTCACAGCAGTTTTGGTGTCACATTGTTAAATTGCAAGCATGGTAAACCATCCACGTGGTTTTTGCAAAGTCATCGTTGTATTCTTCCTGATTCGTAGATCAACAGACGCAGCAACACGCATCGCCAACAGAAATAACTAACACAATAGACAATTGGTCATCCAAAAGCAAATTTGCATATTCAGTGTTCAGTTTCATTCCTGGTTTTAAAGAAAATGATGTTTCATGACTCCTTGCTGTGTATCGTGATGGTTTGGGTCGTTTAGGTGTTCTTCTTATTCACCTAAGGCCGGAGTGTGTGTAAACGCAAGGTGCGAAGCGTGTGCTGCATGCTCATTGGAAAGTGCAGGTGCAATGCCGATGCCCGTGCGCGTGCGTTTTGAATAAAGAAGCATTACGGTCAAATTTTGGTAATTTTCTAAAGAGGAACAACTAAGAACGGTTCAATATTCAAGTACACGTCGAAAATTGTCCTGTTTTACTGTTGAAAATGCAACTTTCCCTCTATGAAATGGACATAATTTCAATAAAACACGATTTTCGCTCTTATAGTTTTCGGATCGTTCTGAAAATAGTCTAGATGAACTCAGCTCGACGAGACGCTTCCGAACAAACCTAACTTGTAAAAAAATTTAAAAAAAAAAATTTTTTTTTTAATTTAAAAAAAAATCCGGATTTTTTTCCCCTACCCCTACGTGCACCCCCCCCCCCTCACGAAATTTGTCTGCCAGTGCACCCCCCTAGGGTTGTTAAAAAAAAACAAAAATCGTCATTTTTGTTTTTTTTTTAAATTAAAAAAAAATTTCAAAAATCAAAGTTGTGCTAAATCAATCAGGGAGTCCGAAGAACCACATATGATATGCAAGCGCCTCCCGAATGACTCCCATATGACGGAACTTTGCAGATTTTGTTTTTTGGTGACCTCAATTACCCCTTTTCCAAACCGTCACCATGCCTCTTCTTGTGTTTTGACCTCCAAAAGGTCACTAATTGTCCCCAGCTAAACTAATGCTAAAGTGAAGACAAACATACCGCCTTGAAATTCGATCAATTCTTCTGATGGTGTTGCGACGACACGACACGAAGCAGCAAGCAACCAGACAACGTAGCGCTTGCAAACGGAGCAGCGAGCACAATCGGACGCTCTGCGAGGCGAATCGTCACCTTATCTGCATCGGAAATGGTAGGCCAAGCTTTGGGACGCTCAAAAACTTCATCGCAGATGTTGTCGTAGCCTAAAAATCAGTCGGTAAAACGGCCCAAAATCGACTGCTATTGGTTTTACGAGGTATAATCTTAGAAAATTTTTATTGAACTTTCGAAAAATTTGCCAAAATTGAGTTTTTCAGAGCATATTAGAGGAAAATTTTTCGAAATTCAAAAAAAAAAATCGGCATTTTTGGTTTTTTTTAATCACTTTTTTTTTTTAAATTTTCATTTTTGTTTAACAACCCTAACCCCCCTCAGGAAAATTTGCTGCCCGTGCGTGCACAGTACCGTGGGCGGGGGGGGGGGGGGGGGGGGGTACATCTCCAGAGCACCCGAGACCGTCGGGTGGGGGGGGGGTGGGGGGGGGCACCGTGCCACCCCCCCCCCTAAAACCGGGCACCCCCCCCCATCGTACCCCCCCCTCGAAAATTTGGCCGACACCCCCCCCACCCAGTACCGTGGGCGGTGGGGGGTGGGGGGGTACACCCCCCCCCCCAGAGCACCCGAGACCGTCGGGAGGGGGGTGGGGGGGAACCGTGCCACCCCCCTAAAACCGGGCCCCCCCCCCCATCGTACCCCCCCCCCTCGAAAATTTGGCCGACACCCCCCCCACCCCCCCCCCATGAAATTTTGTCTGGCGGACACCCCCCCCCCCCCAAAATTTTCTGCACACCCTAAATTTTTTTTTCGAAAATCATGATTTTTTGTCTATAAAGTCCATAATATAAGATGAATATATGATAACTTGACCATCTTCATGGTAATTTCAAAGATTTTGCAGCAAAATTTAGCGTTTTTCCTTTCAAATTTAAGCGAAAAATTTTCATGGGGGGGGGGGGTGGACCCCCCCACAGAAAATTTTGAAAAAATGCACCCCCCCCCCCATGGGACCCTCCTGGGGCGCCCCACGTTACCATAGGTTGGACCCCCCCCTCACTTTTTGGTCGGCACCCCCCCCCCACGGTACCATACCCCCCCCCCCCTCGAAAATTTTTTTGGGCCCACGGTACTGCCCCCCCCCCCCCCACCCCCATGAAATTTTGTCTGGCGGACCCCCCCCCCCCCCCAAAATTTTCTGCACACCCTAAATTTTTTTCTCAAAAATCATGATTTTTTGTCTATAAAGTCCATAATATAAGCTGAATATATGATAACTTGACCATCTTCATTGTAATTTCAAAGATTTTGCAGCAAAATTTAGCGTTTTTCCTTTCAAATTAAAGCGAAAAAATTTCATGGGGGGGGGGTGGGGGGGGTGGACCCCCCCACAGAAAATTTTGAAAAAATGCACCCCCCCCCCATGGGTACCCCCGGGGGGGGGGGGGGGGGGTCCCACGTTACCATAGGATGGACCCCCCCCCTCACTTTTTGGTCGGCACCCCCCCCCCCACGGTACCATACCCCCCCCCCCCCTCGAAAATTTTTTTGGGCCCACGGTACTGTGCGTGCACCCCCCTCACCGAGAAGGCACCTGACACCCCTCTCTATAATTTGGCAAACACCCCCCTCACCCAAGGTCCCGCTTTCGCTACTGCACGGTACTGGCCACGCAGTAGTAAAGAGCGCCCATGTTTTCTCTTCGGCTTTTGTGGCTGTGTTGTGTTTTACTCACTTCACTTCTCTCTTTTACAGATTTTGAAATTTGCTCTGCTTTGAGCAAATTTCTCTGTTTCCCTGTAATGATGGCGGCAGACAATAACAATGACGACAACAATGGTGCATTTCTTGAAAAAGACTCAAAACGGGCGATGCCGCTGTCGCAACCGCTGGACGTATGTGTAGTGTAGACTTAATTTTTTAATCACGTTCCGTACCGGAACGTAACGTACCTGGGCATTCATGAGGAATAGCGGGTTTTTGAAAAGCACTCACTTGCGATTGCGAGGCCTTGCTTTGGGCACCGACACCGATGAAACTTAATGCAACTCACCTGAGGCTTCGCAAGCCAAGCCTTAATTAGAAGGTGTCCAGTTGGCCATAAATTTTTGAGCTGGTCATTTTGCAATGAGCCTTTGATTTTTCGAAGGGGTACGCTAAAACTTACTTTTATTAGACGAACTGGTTTTTATCAGGCCACGTAAAGATAAAAGTACACAAAATTGTAGTTGTACTTGTAAGTAGCGCCACTCGTTTTCACGCGTCCTTTTTCAATCCGCTCGTTTGCGAGCGCTTTTCATAAGCCCGCTATTCTTCATGAATGCCCGTGTACTTGTTAATTGTTACGTGTTTTGAGAGCAGCTGTTGAAATTTTTCATCCTTGTTTTGGTTTTCCAGTGTTTGGTACAGTATACAAGAATTGTCAACATATTAGAGCACCAAAACTAGAGATGTCAAGAAAAAAAAATTTTCTATTTTTTTTCTTTTTAAAAAAAAAAATTTTTTTTTTAAATTTTTTTTTTTAAAAATGAAAGTTGTTCAGAATTTTTCAGGGAGTCCGAATATCACCATCTGAGGAGCCACCGACTTACCATATGACCCCCACTCATATGGGAGGAGGGTGAAAATTTCAGACTTGGTTTCGGCGACCCCATTTTCCCACCGACGACATCACGTCTCGTGTTTTGCCTCTCAATTCACCTCAAATAACATGGAAACAAGTTCCACAACAAACCGGTGTGATCACGCTGACGACACGAGGCGAAACAGCAACGAGCAACCAACGAAGTTACGCTTGCAGTGGCAGACAGTGCAATTTCCACCTTTCGAGATCCTGAAAAACGATGCGTAAATGTGAGTTCTCTGCTTCTATCTCACCTTAGCGACATCGGAATTTGTTGAACTAGCCTTTGCGACGCTCAAGTACTTCAATGCGCGAGTCGATCATCACTCACCAAGGCTGAAAACAGTCGATAAATCAATCCAGAATACCACCTGCAGCGTTGAAGACTAAGTGACAAGGTAAAGTCAAAGAAAATTTTTGTTGAACTTTCGAAAAATTATGCCAAAAACGGCATTTTCAGGGCACATTAAAGAAAAAATTTCAAAAATTTTTAATAAAAAAAATAAAATAAAAAATGCTCATTTTTTTTACTTTTTTTAAAAAAAAATTAAAAAAAAAATTTTTTTTTGACCCTTACATCTCTAACCAAAACCATTGAAACTGGACTGTTTCGATTCCACAACTTTCAGCTGAATTTTGCGTTCGTTGAGGAAGTACTTCGCGAAGTTGAGAACGGCGCCATGGACGAACAAACACTGGTTGATGACCCGTGGCAATATTTACTGGGTGAACAAGCGGGCGACAACAATGGAGAAGCTGCACAAAGTCAGACACTTGTCCTGAGCATTTGCTTGTTTCTAACTCTGGATTGTGAGTGGCGGCAAAGTGCCACATGTAACAGTGATTTCATTTTCAACCAAAACTCCATTTCGACTGAACAGACGAGCAGATGGACGCAGTGAGCGGCAGCTCATCGGACGACGGCCAAACGAGCTCGTTGTGGTCGGGCTCATCAACGAGCGCCTCCACCGGAGTGCCAAGTCCGAGCGAGTCCGGCTCACATTCGCTGCGCGCCACGCCGCCCACCACCGAGAAACGGCCACAAGAGCGCTACGATTTATTGGTCTGCTTTTCTTGCACTTGATTCGCTGCAAGAAACTTCAATTTTGGTTGATTTTCTGCGTTGCGTGTTGGTTGTGTTTCATTGGCAGTTTGAAACAATAAACCGTGTTGTAATGTGTAACAACAAATTGTATGAAAAAAACCTTTTTGACTGATTTAAACAGGCGGAGCACGACGAAACAACGGCAGCGTGGTGGGCGGACACGAACAAAGATGATGAGGCGCACACGTTTGACACGGCAGCCGCGGCCGGTGGCCATGACGCTGGCGACCACGCCGCTGCGCAGTTCATGGAAACGTTCACCGATTTCGAGTTTCGACCGATTCTGCCGAGCGATTGTTTCACGGACAACGTTGTGCAAATACACCTGGGGTCGCCTGAGAAGCAACAGCAACGACGCTCGTCGGGCGACTCGGGAATTGGCTCCGAGTGGGCGGGGCGACGCGTCGATGGCACGCTGGTAAAATGGGGCAAATGTTAGATTCTGTGAGGTTACAACGTTGCTCTGATGTTTCGTGCGCCGCCGAATTACAAATGTGAACAGGAGATAGCATATGACATTCGCAAACTGTTGTTCAAAAGCCAGTCAGATAACAGGAAAGTAAGACGATGCCATCGACTGACGTTAAAACGTTACAAGACGCTATCTCAGTGACTCTGACCAAAAGTCCAAATGCACACCAAACTGTCGCATGTGCACAAGAAAACACAACGCTCGCACGGATGCAGTGCTCTGCACAGCAAGCTGACCGTTGTGTCGTTGTCTGTCGGACGCAGCAGTGCTTCAGGTGCGCACGTCGTCGAGCGGCTGGTCGAGTGCCTGTGCGGCTGCCTCTGTCGCCAGCTGCAGTGCGTGCTCGCACACGTCAACGCAGCAGTCATCGCCGAGTTCGAGTGCCTCTGCTGGTTGCCGTCGCGCATCCGGTGGCGGCGACTCGAACGGAGCACCACAGCAGCAGCCGCCAAGTGACAGCCGCACTGCACGCCAACAACACGCGGCTGGTCAGGCCTTTGCGCACTTTGCCTTTGTCACCGTTGCTGACAGTCCTCTGTTCGTTTCTGTCGCGTATCGGCGTGATTGATTTCAAAACACAAGAATTGTTTGAATTCAGTGGTAACCGAATGATTTTTATTCTGCAATTTGCAGCATCGAGCGGTCTCGCCTCAAGTGCCCAGTCGCAGCAGAGCCAATCAAGCAGCAACGGTCAGCAGCAAAAGTTGCTGTTGATTGTGCCACCAGCACCACCACTGAACAATCAAAACACGATGCAACGTTCCCAATCGTGTCAAGCAACACAACAACAACAACCGCAAACAGTCACTTATGTTCGGGTGCGATATTTTTATGGTTGAGAAAAACGTATTTGTTGTTCTTTCGGCCAAAAAGCGCTTATTGGGCGCTGAGTTTGGTGGTTGGAAGCACACGCATTCATGATTTCAGCTTCATTCTGCAACTCCACTAAAATTTAAAAAAGCCTCTAAGCTTTCAGATCAAACGCGAGATTGCGACGCCCTCACCAGCGGCGTGTTCCGTGGCTGCACTGCAGCTGTTGCAACAGCCACCTCAGTTCGCAGCGCCGTTGCCCGTCAGCACCACCACAAGCATCGTCTACCCCGCCGCGTACCTAAGCAGCCCGAGCCCGGCCCCAACACCATCCGTGAACACACTAAATAATGTCAGTCAGCGCCATAGTTTCTGCATTTTTTGTCTTTGTTCTTATTCCCTGAGTTTTTATTCTTTTTTGTTACAGGATGTTGAGCAACGTCAACGCTTGAACGAGCGTAAGATCCGAAATCGCGAAGCGGCGCAAATGTCGCGAATGCGCAAGAAACAGGCACGTTATTCGTTGTGAATTTTTCTGACGCGTTAGTCAAACCTTGCAATTTGTCACGTTGCGTAAGAAATCACAATTTTTTGTGTAAATCTTTTTGTTTGGTGTGTTTAGCACGTTGATACGCTGGAGGCGCAGGTTGGCCAGTTGCAGGCGCAGAACGATCGACTGAGACGAGAAAACATGCGCATTCGGACGAAACTGGCAGAGCTGCAGACGGAGGTTGGTTGGATCGATTGTTTGGACAAACAATGAGAAACGTTTGGCAAGTTATGCAAATGAAAATTCAGCCAACAGTGTTTTGATTGCATTGTGTCACTTGGTGGAATTGCTGAATAAAGATGACAGGGAGTAAAAAACCTTTCAAAAAACCTAATTTCTCGATTTTTAATTTCTGTTGCTGAATATGTTCGTTCAGACTGTTTTTCGCAGCTATTGCTCATGATCGTCATTCATTTAACTTCTCCAACGACTCACTTTTAGCTTGATCACTACAAACGCGACGTCTACCAAGCACCAGCACACACTCACGCTCAGCGTCTGGATGAGTCCACGAGTCACCCTGTGCCAGGCCAGCTTCTTGCGACGCCCATCCCCACCCCCGCCGTCGTCGACGATTCGTGTCGTATCGTGACGAAGGTCTCGAATCCGGTGATCTCGGGTTCCACCAGCGATTCGCTGACCACCTCGCCAATGCTCGTTCAAATTGCCGCCAAAACGCAATCGGCTGATTGTATCAAAAGCAACACTGATCCCAGTTCAACAGTGACCGTGGCGGGCACCGGTGGAAAACGATTCAAACTGGTCAACCAACTGGCGCGCACCACTGGCATCATGCTATGCGCACTGGCGCTCTTGTTTACGGTCAACCTGGGCCCAAGTTTCCGGTAAAACATGTTGCTCTTGCGTTACGCGGGTTGTGTTTATGTTGATGACTGAGATTTTTGAATAGTTTGAAAAAATGCTGCAATTACTCTTAAATCGCTTCTAACGCCATTTTGATTTCCAGTCAATTCCAACCATCTCCACGGGTTTTCGATGATTCAGAAGCAAGTCTTGATTTGCCATTCACTGGCGAGTTGCCGTTTAACGAATATGCGCTGATGAACCAGGTAAAAAATAGCTCACTTTATTTTTTGCGCTGTCCCATTTTTATACGTTGACTTGCCTTCAAAACTATCCAATCAAGGCGATGCGTGTCATCGCACCGTGTATTTTGTCAATTGCTATTGTACTGCGCGCGTTTTACAAATAAACTGTGCATCGCGCACAGAGCACAGCATCAGCTGCAGCCGTTTTCTATGTGCACATGGATAGAGCTGGCAATGAGGCGATGCAAATCTGTAGCGGCCACTATGCAAGCTGAAATTATTCAACAAAAGTGTTCATCGAAAACTTTTCAAGCTGAAACTGTTTACAGCAAAAACTGGGTCACCGTACGTTGATGGCATTGGTGAGCAACAACCCCGAGGAAGATCGCAGGTCATTGTACAGTACCGGTGGCAAGAATGGTCTGTCCAAGACTAGGAGCTCAACGACGGGCACCGAACGTGATGATTCCTCAAATGACGCAAACGACACGATGACTGGGGTGGACTGCGAACGATACAAAATGAATGCCACTGAATCAATCAGGTGCAGCATGGTGGTGGTGTTGTTTTCTCTGGGATCCACAACGCTCTTTGGGGTTCACTTTCGATTATGTGACTAGCTAAATTGTTTGTGATAGTGGATCGGGTGGTGGGTGCCCTGATTGGTGAGTTTGTTGATTCTTTGTTTGTTAATTGACGCACTTCTGCGGCTTTGAATTGATACTGTACGGTTGGAGTTTGAGCAAAACAATCAACGAAATTGATGTGCTTCAACGTTTGAGCAAAACAATCAACGAAATTGATGTGCTTCAACGTTTGAGCAAAACAATCAACGAAATTGATGTGCTTCAACGTTTGAGCAAAACAATCAACGAAATTGATGTGCTTCAACAAGACACAAAGAGTGAATTTATCAGCAAAGCTTGTCTCAGATTGAACGATGAACTGTCCAACTGGGTCGCCCGTCACGCGGTGCGTCTTCCGTTGACCGCAAACGACACCGCTGCACCGTCGGCCTACACAAACCGACCGCGACAAGCGGCCACGTCTCAGGCAAATCCAACGCAAAATCACACTGATTTCGATGCTGGCGTTGTTCGTCAAACCGAGAGGCACACCAAACAGAAGCTGCAATCGAACAACGCAAAGAAAAAGCCATCCGGTGTGCGCCGGCGACGACAGCGACTCGAATCGCAGGCAGACACGATCGATCGACGCTTGTTCAACACGTTCGTGGGGGGGTAGTTTGGCTTGAATAGCTCAGAGGCGAATATTTTTTGGACTTTTCTTGCGGAAGAATTTTATTTTGAAAGTTGACCAAATGATGACTGCTTTTGCTGACATTCAAGCAATCAGTGTTTCGTTCAAGGTTCGGCAACGTCAAGAATCGCGTGGACGGGCCGACGGCCAGCAGTCGTTATTTGAAGCTGGTGTCCGCACTGCAGCGTGCTGACGACATGTACTATCTGGTGTCCCTGAACGTCAGTTCGTCTGTGCTTGCACACGGTGTTTTCCGTTCTCTTGTAAACTCTGTCACCATCAGCAATGAACGTTTTTGGCTGTTGTCTAGTATTTAAGGTGGCGTACTCCATATTCCACCCAAAGAACCACGCATCAGTCTGCAGTTTTTGCCATCGAGAGAACTGAGCGTTTATGCAGTGACAGTACTGCGAGTGAATTGCGTTGTTCTCAATGCAACTGTGCTCTCCCTGCAGGACTATCTCGTGGTGCCCGGGGGCAACGCGACTGCGAGCGCACGCAGCGGGCGTCCCCGGATGTCGCTGGTGGTGCCAGCACTTGCGGCGAGCGTATCGCCCGCCAACGGCACCTGGCTGCCACTGATGCGCATCGAGTGCGAGGTGACCAACATGCAGCCGCTGCATCTGCCGCACGCTCTGCTCGATGCGCTCTGACGCTGCACGGCACTCGCTGTCTTTACAAGTCTCTCATTGGTTGCATCTTGCACAAACAGCGCTCATGTTTTCATCTGGCTTCTGTTGTTGTTGTGCTTGTTGTTCTAGTAGTTGATAGTTTTTTTGTTTTGGATACTTATTCGTTTACTCGTCAGAAAAAATTATTTTTTGCACAGTTTGCTCTTGATTAATTCTAAATTCCAATGAGAACTTTTATGTTGGCTTTTGCGCAGTCTTATGTTTTTTTAATTATTAAATATTTTATTTTCACTCATGCATGCCCTGTGATTCTGTTGTATGGTTGATTTTGATGTGGTATTGTTGTTTTTGTACACTTGTTGTTATTCCAAATCATTTTGATATCTGGATTCTTATCTGACATCAAAATTGTTCTCGGTGTCACGTCATAACTTCTCCGTCTCATAACTCCGACGTTCCCTCCCATCATAATTTTATCGTGGGTTTAATAATATTCAATTGTTCTACTATTATCATGTTTTAGGTTTTGCGACTAAACGGGTTTGCAATCGTGAAAGGAAACTACTGGATGTTTCAGAAGTAGTGGGCAGGTGTTTGACGCGTTGTTTCTCGAGTTGTGTGGAACCATATTATTCAATGAAATTTTAGACAGTTGTTCAGGAAGACTTGACTTAGATTTATGCAAAATTTCAAAGAAATTCATTCACCTGCATACGAATGACAGAGCAAAACACAAAAACATTGATTTCAGCGCGCAAATTTTTGCACTTTTCTGAACAACTGTCTAAAATTTTGTTAAAAATGGTTCACAAGAACTAGCATTAACCCGTCAAACACCTACCCACTACTTCTGAAACCCCCTGTAGTTTAAATGTTTATGTGGCAATTCAAAATCGTCCAAATGACTCGGCCCTATTTAGGGGTTTCGAATCACTTTCCCAATTTTGAATTCTCATGTCATACACGAAACTGTTTACCTGTCTATGTGCGCGTTGAGTCTCGAGACCAAAATTCACACATTCATACAGAAAGCACTTTCGCTGGCAACAAAGTTTCGTGGGTGCACGCTTTCATTGAAGAAGATCGTATTGAGACTTGGAGCTAAGAAAACTTGATTTGTGTTGTGAACCCCACATGCACGATGGGTAACGGAATGTTATGACGAAAAAACTCCCCGCACGGGAAAGTTACGACGTTCAGACGTCCACACTGCAGTTGCATTGCTTGTTTTTGCATTTTGTTTTTCACGGACCTCAACAATGATTGTTATCCATGTTTGAATATTTTCACGGCAATATCTTTTTTGATTTATCTGCTTGATGTTTGTTAGGGATTGCTGTTTTGGCCTTTCAACTCTTTTTTACTTTCCAACCATTTTTTTCGTTTTAAATTTTTCAACCGTGACATCGTGACTGGTTTTCAATTTCTTTCCACTCGAAATTCATTTTTCCAATTTTGCTTTTGTATGTCAAGTAATGTCAGCAACGCAAAAGTGAGGTTATTGGTTAGATTGATTTTTATAATCCAAGTTATTCTGCGCCGAAATGTTTGGTTGGCTTCAAAGTTCTGCTTTTTAGCTTGAATCAATTATGTGCAAAGGGTTTTTATTGAATTCGATTGAACTGGCTTGATTTTTATGCTTTGTTAGATTTCTTGAAGGTGCCTTGTCGGGGTAGTGTTTATTATTTATTCACTATTTATTTTCATTTCCATTCCATGACTTTCGAAGGTTTCAAAAAATATGTTATTTTCTCATGATAAAATGGGTTCGTTTAATTTTTAATTTCATGAGCATCATCCTAATTCTGTTTGGCAATGCGGTTTTTTGAAAAACAACAGTTATGGAAGTTTGTTGTTTTGTTGTTTTTCACTATTCGAATCTGAGTGTTTGTTTCATGCAATCATATTTTTTTCGTTCTGTGGTTGCCATTACCAGCTGAAAAAAACTGGTTTTGATCACTGAAACACTGCAAATGATACAGCTGTGGTATGGTTGTTCAATCAAACTGTTATCATCACATTTTACTGTTTTGCAGGCTTGTTGGATTGCTGTAACAGGCAAAAGTTTTGTCGATTTCCACTTCTTCGTTTATCGCCTTTTGTTTTGCAGCTGCAGCTGTTCGTCAGCCAATGTTGCTGACATCTTTCTGGTGTTGCACCGATTTTTTTTGAAACAAAAATTGTTTTGTTTACTGTTCTAACACAGTGTGGTCGGAGTGTCTCAAAGTGGGATCAGCTTTTTTGTTTTTTCCAATCAATCTAGTTTCATGTAAGATTCTACAGATGATGATATCTGATAATTGTTTGAACCGTTTGAAAAACGCCAATTTTCTTGTATTTCTGTGGTTTCTCACAATTTTTCTCGGTGTTTTGTTCTTCAATCCTTACTCTTTTTTCGAGTGTTTCTCGGCTTTTTGTTTTTTTCCAAGTCAACCTTGGTTTTTGATTTGGAAAGCTTCTGTTCCTTTCTGATTTGTGGTGTGTGTTATTTTGGGGGTTGTTTTCGTTTTTTGTTGTGGTTTGTTTGTATGATGGTTTGAATAAAACAGAAAATCACAAGTTGGTTGCTGAATTGTTGTGCATCTGTTCGAAATCAATCACTTCGCGGAGTGTGAACTTTACATTTGTTTTTGTTGATGTTTTCACCGAGCGTTTGTGTTGCGGGTTGCACTCAGCATGTTGCAACAACTGTACAACCTGCTGCTCTGCTCGCTGCTGTTCGTGCTGCTGTTGGTGCCAGTGGCATGGCAGGCGAGCTGCCAGTTCCGTTACCTCGTCAAAATCACCGCCTTGTACTACTGTGCGCTGATGACCTCGTTCGTGTCGTTTTTCGCCGTGATCTTTCAGCCGTTCGAGCCGAACAATCACAAGTGGGGCACAGGGGGTGGGCTGGGGCACAGGCACGACGCGTCCCGGTTGACTTTGTCAGTCGACCGACGTGACAGATGTCAGTCGGTCAGATCGGCTTGCATTTTGCAATATCAATGATATGTTGATTTGGGTGGCCGTCGCAGCACGTTGTGCATTGTGCATTCTAGCAACTGTAGTTTTTGTGTCTTATTTAGGGGTGGGTCGGTATAAAAAACGGTTTTTTTCGGTATAAAAAACGGTATAAAAAACGGTTTTTTATACCGGCGCCAAAAAATGGCCAAAATAAATTACCGATATTTTACCGCGTAAATTTTGGTTTTTTCCGGTTTTTTATACCGCCGAAGGACCCAAATTTCAATTTTTGAAATCACTCAAAATGCACTGTATTCCGCATATCCATTTCAATTTTCATTTTCGCCACTTCATAACTTGATGTTCTGGAAAACACAATTCACGCTCTTGGTATAAAGTACCCTGAGACTCGTGCCTCTCCTTCCATGTCCCATCTCGGTCGACCGCCAATGGGCTGGCTCTGGTCGGCGTTCGCTTTATTTTCCAGCTTTGTTCTTTGTTTATCTGTTCAAGTTTGGTCTACATGGCAATGTTGTGTTTCGTAGTTTAACAGCTTCACGCTTTTCCGCTTTAAATCTGCCGCTTGCGCTTTTTATGCTAGTTCTTTTGTTGACAAAGTGAAGAAACTAATACAGCAAAGATTTGGTTATTTTTCAGAATTCGGTTAAATTTTCAACAATAAACGAGAAACGCCGCGATATTTATTCAGTCAAATTTCTTGAAATTTTGTGTCTTTGAACTCGGAAAGTGCTCAAAGTTTTGTTGGTGATGTCTTCGTGCTGTTGTACTGGTGATAGTGACCCGAATCTCCATCTGATTTTTTTGCTCTTTCAATTTTGTTCTTGGTTCACTTCTTTCGTCTGTGCGGGTTCGTGATTTCGGTGATCTTTTGTGTTTAGAAATGCGGTAAAATTGTTGTGCAGTTACATATCTCTCGATCATGTCAGTTCAATTGATTTGCATGTATCACATTCCTTGCTGTTGCACATGTCAATCTGTTTTGCGTTAGCTTTTTTTGTTTTAAACTCGCATCTGATAATTTTTCTGATGCTGCATTCTCTCTAAGCGCCACCGATTCAAATAAAATCAAGATTGGAACACGTTTCCATTGAAACACATACAGTTTCTGGCTAGAATTGTGGTCTTTTACTCATTATTCAGCGGTTTGCGTGAAATCAGAGTACCAGAAATTGTCGCAATCACAGGATTCTTCAGATACTGGGTCGGTAAAAAACCGGGTATAAAGAACCGGACGCGGTATAAAAAACCGTTTTATATACATGGATTTGAAAAAAAACCGTTTTTTACCACTCCTAGTCTTATTTGAAGATTCGACAAGAGATCTGTGTTGGTTACGTCACGAATATTTCTGCTTCAGAACAGTGTTTTGGTTGTTCCGGCAAATGACGCCATGGGCCCGTGTGAAGTGGTTTGTCAGAGGCTACGAGCATTTGGACATGGACTGTGCGTGCGTCGTCATGGCGAATCATCAGAGCTCGCTCGATTTGCACGGTTCCATGATTTGCGGTGTTCTGCTGATTTTGGATTTTCTGATTCCTGTGGTCATTGAATGTTTACTGGTTACTTTTATATTAAAACGTGTTACATATAAGGGCGGTACAAGCCCCGGCCCATGGCTGGATTCGGGTATTTCGAGTTTTTGCGCTCAAACCAACATAATAGGTGTACTTATTACGCACACCAAATTTTAGGACCAAACTCCAACTCTGTGGTGCACCACAGCCGATTTTAGTGTTTGACCACTTTTTGGTCCGTTTTGGGCCTTTTTTAGAAAAACGGTTTTATTAAGTTTCTGTGTGCTCAAATCGAAAATCCAACATCACCACGTTATTCAGGACATTTTTATGGGTATGTACCGTATTTTTTGTGCTGAAATATGAAAGCCTTGGGTTTGCTCAAAGTTGACCATTTTTGGGTTACAAATTCTTTTGTAGCTATTTTGGGCACAGGATCTGGGCTATGAGACCAATTCCACAAGAAAGCCCATGTTTTTCTGCATAGTCTCCACTAAATATCAATGCCGTCCCGGCCTTTGTTTGTCCGCAATAAATCCAGAAAACATCGGAGGTCACTGCTCAAGACACTGAAAATGAGTGTTTTACGCCTGTTGCGTAAAAATAAACATGCTGCATGCTACCAAACGAAAGTAACGAAGACACAACAACGTGTGCTGAATGCAATGGAGATGTTTCGCACTGAAGTTCGGTTCGATTGGTTACCCTCTTTACTTAAAAATCAATTCTAGTCGGTTTTGTGTACAGGGTGGTGCATAAATAGTGTCTCACATTTTGACCGCTCAAATTTTGCCAACCAATGAACCGATTTGGATAAAACTTTCAATGAGTGTTCCTTAATAAACAACTTAAAAATGTGCAAAGTGTCAGCACAATCCGACTAAAGGGGCTGTGTTACGAAGAAAATTCTAAAATTTCAATTTTCTCGTTTTTTCCGACGCGCAGTCACAAATTTTCCAACCAAACAACCACCAAAAAAACACCGATCATATGGCAGCTGGCTGCCATATGATCCGTTTTCGAAGCACTTCGTTTCTCCGTCTAAACCTGCGTATCTTGTTGTGAAAATAACTGCTGTGCAAACGTAACAGGTGGCAGCTGCAATGGCACTGACCCTTAGCAAGTTCACGCGGTGCGCGTCGGTCGACTTCGACATCAACGTCGATATGTGCAGAAAGGTGACGTCGTCAGTTGCAGGAAGACCACGAACGTGCATTGATACTGGTGATGATCATTTTAAAAAAGACTATCGTGCAATGATCGGTGTTTTTTTGGTGGTTGTTTGGTTGGAAAATTTGTGACTGCGCGTCGGAAAAAACGAGAAAATTGAAATTTTAGAATTTTCTTCGTAACACAGTCCCTTTAGTCGGATTGTGCTGACACTTTGCACATTTTTAAGTTGTTTATTAAGGAACACTCATTGAAAGTTTTATCCAAATCGGTTCATTGGTTGGCAAAATTTGAGCGGTCAAAATGTGAGACACTACTTATGCACCACCCTGTACACAAAACCGACTAGAATTGATTTTTAAGTAAATAGGGTAACCAATCGAACCGAACTTTAGTGCGAAAGCATCTCCATTGCATTCAGCACACGTTGTTGTGTCTCCGTTACTTTCGTTTGGTAGCATGCAGCATGTTTATTTTTACGCAACAGGCGTAAAACACTCGTTTTCAGTGTCTTGAGCAGTGACCTCCGACGTTTTCTGGATTTATTGCGGACAAACAAAGGCCGGGACGGCATTGATATTTAGTGGAGACTATGCAAAAAAACATGGGCTTTCTTGTGGAATCGGTCTCATAGCCCAGATCCTGTGCCCAAAATTGCTACAAAAGAATTTGTGACCCAAAAATGGTCAACTTTGAGCAAACCCAAGGCTTTCATATTTTAGCACAAAAAATACGGTACACACCCATAAAAATGTCCTGAATAACGTGGTGATGTTGGATTTTCGATTTGAGCACACAGAAACTCAATAAAACCGTTTTTCTAAAAAAGGCCCAAAACGGACCAAAAAGTGGCCAAAAACTAAAATCGGCTGTGGTGCACCACAGAGTTGGAGTTTGGTCCTAAAATTTGGTGTGCGTAATAAGTACACCTATTATGTTGGTTTGAGCGCAAAAACTCGAAATACCCAAATCCAGCCATGGGCCGGGACTTGTACCGCTGCTGTACCGCCCTTATGTGCAACACGTTTTAAAATGAAAATATAAAACAGCACAAATGAAGTGCGATCGAACTCGCCAGTTTCGCCCTCGCAGGCATGGCAGACGTCTGGCCGGACCGTGGCGTTTGCATGATCAAGAAATCACTGATGTACGCCGGCTTCCTCGGTGTCTCAGCAACCTTGAGCGGCTCGGTGTTTGTGGATCGATTCAATGCTGCCAATGCTCGCAACACAATTGACTCGAGTATGGTCAGGGTAAAGAAAGAGAAGGTTCGTTGCTTGTTCAACTGGTCAACTTGCACTTGTCTGCGCCTGCGTGTTGCTGTAGTTTTCCCACTCCACTAACATACCAAAGTTCTTGGCAAAAATTGTATGCTTTCTTTGCCAGCCCATTGGCTGCTGACGTGCAAACTTCAAAATATGCGCTGCTGTCACGTGGAAACTGATTCGGTGCAAAGTCAATGCGTGCAAAACAAAACAAAAAAGTTTACTCTGTACAATGCTAATATCAATAATTTTGATGAACATTCCAGCTGAAACTGTGGATGTTCCCAGAGGGCACGCGCAACCACGGCGACGGACTGTTGCCCTTCAAAAAGGGCGGCTTCCATCTTGCCATCGGCGCGCAAATCCCCATAGTGCCCGTGGTGTTCTCATCTTATAAGCCGTTCTACAGCAAGAACGAACGCCGGTGGACGCCCGGTCGGTGGTGACTGGTGGTGCTGCTCAGAGTGCAGAGTTTGCAAACATCCTTGCAAGTGCTTGAGGCGGAGGCGAATGCAACTGGAAATATTGCAAACACTGACCACTCTCGCTCTCAACAGTAGACAGTGCAGGCTTTTCTTTCAGAAGGCCGCGTCATTATTCAAGTGTTGCCGCCGATTTCCACCGAAGGTCTAACGGGAGAACATGCGACCAAACTGGCGGAGGAGACCAGAGAAAAAATGCTGTCTGTCTTCGAAAAAATCTCGGCCGAAGCAGCGCAGCTGACCAGAGAGGCACAAGCGGATTTGCTGGAGGCAAGCATCGCTTCTTGACTTTCATATTTTTTGTTTGCCGTTTATGTCATTGGTGTCCATTCTCCATGTCTATTGTTATGATTTCTCTGCAGAAATAGTTTTGCTGGACATGACTTGAAATTTGGTTCGATTCTATCTATGGAGGCGCACTTTTTGTCAGATTTCTTTGCTTTCAAAAAGGGTTTCCAAAGAAGCTATTTTGTTGCACATCCTTTTTGTGGCACAACTTGTTTTTGTTGGATTGTTTCACCAGTGTGGTTTACCTCATGCAACGTTTATAAATGGTATTGGGCTTTGTGTTGTGTTGTTGTGATTGACGACTGATCGAGTTTGAGTCAAGAAGGAATGTAAATGTCAAAGTGTCACCACTTGCCACATTTTGTTGTGATTGTGATCAAAAACTGTTCTGATATATATTTAAAACCGGTTTAAATAAAACTGCAGAGTTTTGTGGGTAAGGCTGGGTTGATATCAAAATGTTTCAATTCAATCAACTTGCTTCGACAGAGCTGTTTTGCAGCACGGACGAAGCGAACGTGCACTCGCATGTGGTCACATTCGAATGCGCAGATGCAAATTGTAATAAAACAATCAGATACGTCAAGATCGCTGATAACATCTGGAAACACGTGGCATCGATCGTTGTTGGGGACGTATGACGTTGTTAATAGTTGAAATCTATTATGAAGCTTGTACTGAATATGAAAGATCGATCGACGTTGGAGATGTTGCCGACGGTGACGGCGCTGTGCTCTCGCGACTCCATCCGTTGCACAAACGAACACGCCAAGCTGTGCAGCTGACCAACAAAAACACGATTTGAGTGTTAGGTGCAAAACAAGCCGGTGCTCACCTCTGCATTGACAAACGAAATCCACAGATTATGGGCAGAGCGTAACACCTTGTTGGCTGTCATCGCCTTTGTGCACGGTTTAAAATGTAAGTACATTCTCACGACAAATACTGAAACAAAAAATCAGCAGCGCTGAAATTTATCCGCACGCAAGTTGTTGAGTGATGCCGGAATCGGCTTTACCAAGAGACTCCAGCGGCAACGGAATCACCGAGAAAACATGGCGAATTTTTCAGGGTGAAATTAGCGTGCGAAATTCGAATGAAAGAAAAACGACGTTCAGGAACCCAATTGTGTGCCAAATTTGACGTGTTTAAACTAATGATTCTTCGTTTTTTCTCCCTTGCACACACGATTGGGAATGATGTTCCATTCGAAAAAGACAACTCCCAGTCTGCGACTGATTCCGCCTTGATGGAGAATACAACTGCACATCAAGATCTTGCTCGTCTACTGAGTGTAGTGGACAGTGGCGAAGTCTCTGATCCACCTTGATGCCTGAAGCAGCAGGCATGAAGCACCGCAGCGACTGCTAACCGATTCATTGACATAACCGGCAGCACACGTACGACGTTGATGACGAGAAACAAGAGGAGGCCGAGTCGCTGCTGTGTCTGCCAGCGGTGCTGCACAACGCCCAGTGTGCACAGCAGCACAAGCACCACGCACGCATTCAGCATTCAGCAATCACTTTCACCCTCGAGAACATCTGGTTCAGTGTGTCGACAAAAGTGCCCATGCGCATATGCTGACGGAACAAACGCTCAAGAACGCTCACTTGCTGGAGATCAGCTGAACGTTTCGTTGACATGAACGTCCTTTTGGGGCATCGAAATCAAAATTACATCAGCTAGACAAATTAGCAAACCTTTTTTTCATGACCTCTTCAGTGAAATGTTTGAATTCAGCTGCAGCCGCCAAGCAGAGCAAGCCGAAAACAAAAACACACGTCGTAAGACGCTGCAAAGCCCCAAATGATGTGCGCCAGCAACAGACAGACGCTGCGCAGGGCCATCGTTCTCGAACTGTGTGCTGTGCGCCGCCGCAACATTTGGCCAACAGTCGACCGGAGAAACTGGCGACGTTGCCGTCAGTGGTGCAGTTCAGTGCTGGCGCAGATTTAATTTTGTGGGATACCGATGAAACAACAGTGTTTGTCTCGTGCCAACAGCAACCACCACAAACACAGAAATTATGAACATTTCCGGAAACTTGCAATTTTCATTCAAAAAAATCTATCCAAGTGTCCACTAAATCTCTATAAATGTCAAATGTCTGTTCTAGTCAACAAACTGTCTTTGGTCAGCACCAACCATTTTGCGCATCAACTGTGCCAATCGTCCAACCAATGCCGGTGACGACAACGAACAGAAAAATTATTCCGCCAACGGAAATGTTTAGAATTACAAAATGTCGGTGATACCATTTGCAACCAATGGATTCCGTGGCGTTTTCAATCTGAAACTCGAAAAAAACTTAAAAATACTGTGGACAGGAAAAGAAGAACAAAAATAAAAAAATCCCATCGTGTCTGAAAAAAACCGCACTGAATACAAAGTAGAGTAGGTTATGAAACACACAATATGTATGTAATTATACCTCTTCAGAAAACTTTTGTAGTCGACCGTTTTTCTTCCATTGGAGAAAATGGAACACGTAAACGTTTGCTTGAACGAACAAGATCAACGTCATGAACGAAAATAAATTTGTTGCATCATTCAGTCCTGTGTCAACATCAATCATCAACGCGCAGCGCACTGCCAGTGCCAAAGTGGTTACGAAAAACGCCGCATTGAAGATTACTTCAAGAGTACGCCGGAAGATGAACCGGTAAACAAAAAATTTCCGTCCAAATAAAGTGGTTTGCAGCTGCGTTGCACTGTTTCCGCTGGTGGCATGCTGCGTTCTGGAGTTGTCTTTCACCCATTCAAGGCCGATTAGTTGACCGAGCACTGCAGCAGGACGCAGCAGCATGCGCGAGTCAAACGCTCGCTGGTCGCCGGCGACTGGCGCAGGTGTCCGCTTGTTGACTTGACATCGTGCGCTTGCATCTGAAGAAAAGCAACGAACCTGAAAAGTACTGCAAACTGGAACCATGGTTGGTTTCCGTCTGACACTGAAAAAACAACATGAGACGCATCCTGCTGCTTCAAGCAATGGTAATGTTTGTTAACGACGCATCGAATATTGTTGTCAAATTCCCATGCATTTTTTTGTTTGTTCGTTTTTATTCAAGCAAAACAATTTTGGGCACAGTTTTCAAATTATAATTCAGCACAGTTTTTGTCAATTTCAACTTAGGTCAGGGTGTTTGGTGGCGCTGTCAGATACCTTTACAGTTTTCGTCGATAAATTTTTAAAAATTACCATTCAATTTGTTGTTGTTACAATTAACATCACACGATTGGCTGAGGTCCCTCCATTTCGAATTAAATAAAAATTTCAATTGGCCGCCCACGTTTGTGGCATAAAAACGTGCAACATTTCATCCATTTGTGACTAAGTAAATTTGTGAGTTTCTTCACTGCAGTAAATCTCACTCATCCGATACATCCCGTCCCGTCCCTCGTCTTTTTGCAAACAGCACCACGTTGCATCATTTGCCCAAACGTCGAAAACCGCAGGCGAGAAGTTTCAGCTCACACAAGCAATAGGATTATAACGATTTCCAAAGTTACACATGTTAAAACATTATTCATATTCATATCTTACCGATCTATGTATGTGATTGTGAAGTCGTCTGATTTTCAGTCAGACGGTAAAAGAGTGTATTGGCAAACAGACCTGTTGAGGCAAAAAAACTACAGCGTCTGTTTTCAAGGTGGAGAGAGCGGGAATTAAAACTACCATTGAAAACCAGACGATGCGTTTGCGAAAAGACACTGATCAAGTCACAGACGCGAATAAAGCTATGTGAAAATAATCTGCGTGCCCCAGTTTATCATTAAATTATCTGCTGTGCACGTGTCCCTGCTATCTTTGAAACACCTGACGAACCAACAACGTTGTTGTTGAGTTTTAGTGATCGGCACCACTTCTGTGTTACAATGTCAGAGATTATAATGCTGCAAAATGCTATTTATTTTTAACATGAAACATACATTGCAGGCAGTAGGCACGCGAATCAAATAGGACTGGGGATATGCGTACTTTATGGACTGAAATTAAATACATCAATGATACTGACAATGATAACACACTCAGCATTTTGTGATAAAATTCATGTGCACGCACGCACTTGATTAAACTTTGCTTTTTATTTCGGAATGCCAAAGGATTAGACGCACCACGCAACACCAACCGGCAAAATCGATTGTTGAAGTTTCAGAAATATTGAGCCTTACTGTTTTTCTTACAGTATGGTAGAATAAATAAGGCAGTCCTTGCATTCTCTAGCAAGATGGAATAGTTGCAAACTAGGAGTTGTCTTTTTCAAAAATGCCAAGATAACTCCCAATCGTGATTGCAACGCCAAGTTTGACACACAACCGGTTTCTGAACGTCTTTTTCCTTCCATTCAAATTTCGCGCGCTCCTTGCACCCTGAAAAAAAGCTGCCATGCTTACTCGGCCATTCCGTACTTCAACGAAAAGCTGGCGGTGGTGTAACCAATGGTTCAAAGGTGGGAAAGTGCTTAAATGTAACAAATGTTTTTTAATAAACAACAATTGTAGTTGTTTTTTATACCTTTTGATGTTCAAGTGAAAGTTGAATTCGAAAACAGCGAACTTCCTGTTTATATCAGAAAATATCACGCATAATAAACAAGTGTATCTAACTTGTCGACATACATGCATGTGAAAAAAGTGGGATTTTGGTTTCAATTCATCAAACTTATCATGTAGATTATTTTATTACGAACACTGGCCTAATGTGCTGCAGCAACTTATAAAAAACAATTTTGATTTTATCCGATTAGACGTGCAAAGCAAATGCGTCCGAATTTTATTTCATCATCTACGTTTTTGCGGCTGCGGAATTTTGGCTTAATTTTGCTTCAAGTTGGTCACACACTGATTTTTTTACTTTCAAATGTGTTTTGTTTGTACCCAACCAACTGAAAATGACTAATAAACCCAAAATTTACCTGTTTGTATTTTAAAGTTTTTCTTGAAAAGCACGTAAATTTTTTTGCTGTTTAAGGACAAACACTCAATTGCTGTTTTTAAACATCACTTCATACTTTGCATGATGACCTCCATACATGCTTGTCACTCAAAAATCCACGAACTGTTTCAAATAGGTCAACAGTTTTGAAATTCATAGAGTACTTGTCGCATGTTTCCACGTTACTAACTGAAGCTCTCTGGTTTTGTTTACCAGTTTTAGCACAACTCAAACGTTCTGCAACACCCCACTTCAAAAGACGCGCCATCAATCGTGGTGTTGTCAAGTTTGCAAAAAAAACGGAGGAACTCCTTTTTTGCTAGTTTTTCGCCAGTTGGAGTTTTCTCACATGAAGATTTTTTATGATGGAGGCAGGTGGGGAAGGATGCGCACAGCTCATCGGATGCTGCGTTGATTTCACGCACGTTTGCATGTTGATCGTTGAATCGGTGTCATTAGTGGGTCAATTGAGCCATGACTCTTTGTGACATATCTCGTTCACCTCTCAGTGCTGTACCATGCGTCCAAACACGTTTTTATATGTTATTAACGACAGCAATGAAGTTGTTTATTTCATGTTTTATCCTAATCGTTTTTATCGTGTTTATGCGAACAGTCTTTGTTTGCGTAAAACATTTAAAAAATAATAGCGATTGAATGTTAGAAAAAAACATCGAATTTATGATCTACTGCCAACATTTCATTGACTGTGTATATTTCACGACTTCTTTGTCCGCATTCCGTTTATACCCACCAGTTCCAACATCGTAGGCGATTATGCATGTGAGGACTAGAAGTGTCGGTTGTTCATCAGGGCGCAGGCAGTCAGATAAAACAAACAATCAAGTTCTGTTTGTTACGATCACCTGGTCACGTTTCTAGTCAAGTGATTATCCTGCACAATCGCCTGCAAGTTTTCACAGTGATTACAGAATATACAATGTACATAGTAGTTTTCAATGATGAATGAGACATTGATAATTTTTTAGCTATAAACGTTGACAAATCAGGCGCCAGCGTTCTTCGAATCAGCGCTCAAAATCATGTTAACAATTGTTCTGGTAAAAGCAACCCCAAGCGGATTCAAAAGATGGTAAACAAAATCGAGATCACATAAGAATGCTGCAAATGGCATTTTTCAAACGTTCCTCCGCCCCCGGCTGACCAGTGAGAACAACATTGACGCAAACTGTTGACAGTTCCACTGGCGTGATTATGGTTCCAACATGGCCGACACTGTTGCTACTTGGTGTGGCACTTGTCCGCCAACTAAATGCCATGATTCGTGAGTGGGCTTTCTGGGTTGGTGTGCTTGAAGAGCGTTGTTTAAAACAAGTTTTTCGTCGAGTAGTTTTGAAACTGGGTGCGGAAGGGAACTGATTTTGACGAATAAAAAGATTGTTGTTTTATCCTTGCCCATCCTAACGAAACTTTCCGATGACGTTCAGATGATTGCATTTTTCAGCGAGCGTTCTTGTGCCTCGACTGGGCGGCTGGCATTCCACAGTGGCCGACCACCCCCGGCCGTATCACGCGTTCTACTCAGTGCACTACACCGTGCCGCCGTCGGCAGCGGCTCGCGGCTTTGGCACTGACGCTCGATTCCCAGAGGCGCGTTTTTATCGTGCTCATCCCGCTGCAGCACCCGGACCACGCCCGACAGCAGTCGCCGGCGACACGCAGCTGCAATTCTCCGGTGCGTTCTTCTTTGTTTTCAATTTTCACCTTTTGTCATGTTGTTGTGTGCGTTGTTTTTATGTTTGCTTTCGTTAATTTGGGTTGCTTTGATCGTATTGTATGTTGACAAATTTTGAAATTTGATTTCCATTGGTGCAAATTTTAACTTGCGCGACGAGTCCGGAAATTGCAGGTCAAAATAATCGAGCACGGTTGCGCACAACGCGTTCCACTAAAATCACTGAGCAACAAGCAACGCCGCCCAACTTCACGCCCCCACCGTCTTTGCGTCCACAGTTAAATGGAACGTCAACGAAGCCTCAATTTGTACACTTCAATCCACATGCTCCCGTGAAGAAGCCAGCCGCAAAAAGCATATTTGAATTGAGGCCAATCCTAACCGATAGGCATTCAAAAAACAATTTATGGAATCCAATCTCTACCACGGAAGCACCCGCTGAATTATTGAGACTGGTCAGGCAAACGACACCGAGTTATACTGGTTTGTTTTTTGTTCAAGTTTCACTTTATATTTATAATTTATCTTTTTTCTAAAGATTAAAAAAATAATGATCTTGTGATTTATTTGTGCAGAGCGTCCGCCTACACCGACAACAACCGAGATTACCGTCGACCCGTATGGCCCGCCATTGTTTGGATCTGACGAAATTCCAAACGGCTCCAGCGACATCGCTCACAACAACATTCCTGGCCATCCAACCGTGCCCTACGCTCTTCCTGGCAGTCATTATGGAAGTTCGCAGCATTTCGGTGCGACGTTTCGCAGCAGCAGCGCGTCCAGACACGGCCGCTCGTCACCACAGCATCCAGATGAATCTAGTCATGGTATGGCGGTGGTGTTGCAAACACAGTCACCGTGTCACAGATGTTCGAATCGCGTTTCAGTGGCCTACGCGCAACCGGCCTCGCAGTACGGCCCAAACAAAGCAGCAACCGCTGGCGACTCGAACAGTCACGCATCGCAGTCACAGCACCGCTCAACCGGATACAAACAGACCGGCGATGGAGCTATAGGCACGTTCGCTTGTTGTTGAACAGTCGCTTTTGGTGCAGCAATTGTTTGCGTTCTGTTGTTGTTTTTTTTGAAAAAAACGCAAGCCTCATTGAAAAACTCCTCCACTGATATTTTTGTGACAACCTCGAGTGGTCAAATTGTCCAACAAAGGTGTTGTACGTTGATCCAGCAGACCAGAGACCTCGAGGTCTTTTTTTTAAATAGAACTGTTCACAATCGTTGTCGTTTTCTCTGTGAATTGAAAACACGCACTATTGGGCTTGAGCATCATTGAATTATGTTGACACTGTGATCAGTGATACACAGGTCTTGCACCACATCCGACAAAGCCGACGCACAGCAGTCGTGTCAATCTGCCTCCACCGCCCACGAAGCCAACTCACAATCATCACGGATCGAGAGATAAATATCAGCCTGTTTCGGCGCGACCAAATTTTCCGTATGAACTGATCTCTTTTAACGTCTTCTGTATTACATCGACTGCTTTGAATAGGGTTTCAGACCAAATGAGCAACCGTACGAAGCATCACAGACACAGCGGACCACCGGGCCAACATACGTGGCGTCAACTTCGCGGCCACCGCTTTCGTATAAGTACGTTTAGCTTCAAACTGTTACACCACAAGAGTGAGTCTAAAAATTATTTAATCATGGGTTTTCAGCCAGATAACAACAACGCAACAACCGAATAATTACCATGTTGCCGAAAGTGGACGGTCAGTGTCCAACGTCTTATACAATATTATCTTTTTAATGTTTTTTTTTTAATTCATGAATCAGTTCTTTTATCATTGCTTCAGATACGGTCGCTCTCAAGGGCTCTCCGTCTATAAAATGCTTGGCAGCCCAGCGCCTCAACAGTCGTATCAAAGTAGCCCAAGTGCATATCAAGCAACGACCCACTCATACAGCGTTCAATCAAACGCCTATCAACAACCCTACTATCCTGAATCCGTCCATCAACCAGCTCATCCATATGGCCACGTTGTACCACAGCCAAGGGGCTACCCAATACTCTATGGTACGCACGAGGCAAAACCTTGGGCACCGGTGGCAGCGGTTCCACTGAAAACATCCGAATTTTATTCTATTACCGACGGTTCGGCGAACAAGCCAGTCGAGAACGCTTATGGAAGAGTAAACGTAAACGAACAAGCGAAACAGCACGGCCAAGAACACCATGGAGACGCCGGGCACTCGCAATACAAGCCGACTGCTGACCTCGTGTTCAACCCACCGCTGGCTCCATCGGCCGTCGGACCACCAACGGGGCCGGGCCACTACTCGTCATCTGTCGCCAGTGCTCAGCATCGCATCGTTGCTAACACGTCAGACTCGTTCGGCGGCAGCTACGGAACGGTGCCACTAGAGCAGCCAGTTGCAAACAATTCGCATGCCAGTAGTAACAACTATGGCGGCATCACTCCATCCGGCTACGCAACCGTTCAGTCGTCGTTTGATGAAAACCGATACTTCATCCGACGCAGTACTCCGGCACTAAACAACAACGTGACCATCGCCCAGCCTGGCTCCTACTACACTGCGCAAAACTTCTTCTCTGGTCAAAAACCACCAGAGACGCACAATAGTGGACATCATCCGAGGGCACGTGCCAGTTTTGGCGGCGGCGATGTGGGGCCTTCAGTGGGCATGTCTATTTATACGATGAAAGCAATCACGAGCACACAGCCACCTCTGCCGCCAGTGAGCACGTACAACAGCGTCAACATTGCTGCACGCAGCAATCGTTCTGTCACCGACCACTATGGTGGACCGAATTTCAAAACGACACCATCTGGCTATGGTCGCACTGCCGCAGCGGTGCCCTATGCGTCACCCGCAAATTACGCCGGGGCCGGTACGTCAACGCCCCACTACCGCAGTGGCGTCAACTTTAACAGCGAACTGGACTATCACCGACAGTATGGGGGCGGCGTCAACTTGTGGGGACCCAAGGGACAACAAGCAAATGGAGCCGCCTATCTGCCGCCGGAACCGACGAAACCGAACTGTTTCATGTCCTACGATAATTGCTTGATCGTGAACACCGTACCGTTGGAGCGGGTGCTTGAAGTGACAAGCGACGAATGTAAAGCGTCGTGTCTGAACGTTGGCGCCAGCTTTGGAAGGCCCTGTTTGGCGGCTGTGTACGTGCCGTTGTACAGGAGTTGTTATTTGTATGATACAACTGGAGACGCCGAGAACACAATTGTGGGCGCGTTCGGATATCACTATTTTCGGGTCAACAAACAGTGCCTGGGTGAGTGTTTTGTTTTGTTTTGATGTTCTAATTCTATTGAGTTGTTTCTTTTTGTTTGTTTCTTTTCTTGTTGCTTTCAAACGTTTCAACATAACAGTTCTGTCCTATTTTTCATTTGGAAAATTTTGACACTATCGGTGCAGACTCTTCACTTGATGGCCTCGAAAGACGGGATGCAAAACATCATGATGCAGCCGACAACAAAAACGAAAAGAGAGCTAAAGGTTCATTGACACCAAGCACCACATTCAGCTCTCTGTTCACGTTCCTCTTTATCTCTGAACTTGGTTTTTTAAACACTGTTGAGAAAAACATGCATGCGTACCTGCACAGGAATCACAGCACCGATGACGACAACGACGACGACAACACTAGCGCCCCCAACAAGAACCGCTGCACCGCCAATAAGAGGCAACAGACTCGGTATGAAAAACGATAATTGAACTGCAGTTGGTCAAATCCATTTCGGAAACCTGAACATATTCTAAATTCAAAACACTTCCAGGTGTTTACCGAATTCTTCCGTCATTGAGACGAACTATACGTAAGCAAGCACACGTTCCACCCTAGTCCCTTGTGATGCTGACCCTGTTCATTTTCAACGCCACTTCTTGCAAAAACTACCCAGCAATCCTTTGCAGTGCACTGACACAGTTTGCCAACAAATGAATTTGCAGACGCGTGTCCACCGGACAAGGTGAGCGTCAACAAGTGCAACGAGCCGACGGCTGGGAGCTGTTCGGCTCCGATGGGCACTCGTCAAAGGCGCTCAGTGTAGCGGACTGTGTGGCAGCATGCCGTGACAACATGGTTGGTTGGTTGGTTGGTGTGGCTGGCTGCAGTGTGCACGAATCAGGTTTTAGCTATAGTACTGCAGCAGCGAATCGTTTCAAAACAACTATTCGTCGAACGAACACTAATTTAAGAGTCCGACGGTCACGCTTACAACTGTCTATCAGCGGACTATACCGTGCACACGCAAACATGCGTCCTGAGTACCGAAGCCGCCGTACCGCAGAGGTCTGGCGTTCTGATGGGCAATCCAAACAGCGTCTACTATGCGAGAAAGTTTGCATTGATGGTTAGTTGGCTAAGTTTTCAAGCGAATCCGCCAATGCGGGCGTGCCAGTCAAGTATCTATACATAAAAAGTTGTTCATTCATTTGGGCAGTTCAATTTCTTTCAGCCAAACTTGCCGAACAGTGTCAAGGACGCGAAATCGAGCGTCAGCCGCAGCATTTGCTTGTTGAGTCCGGTGAGACGGTCGAGACGACGCACTCGCTGGCCGACTGTACGGAGCTGTGCTTGAAAGCACGCCTGTATTTCGGTTTCCGGTGTCTGTCGATCATAAGCTCTTTCCGGATGTGAGTGACAGCTTTGTTGTTTTTTCTGCCCAAGCCGTTCATGTGTTCATCATCAACAATTCGGTGTTAAACTTCACGCAGGAGAAGGAGCTGAACTGCCTTTTTGAACTCTGAGTCCCGCCGAACGCAGCCACGAATCTACGTCGAGGAGCAATCGAACAGCGTTGAGTATCTTGGCTTCGATGAATGCAACCATTCCGGCAAATCTGGGCGTCAGGCAGCGATACAAGCGAGCAGCACTTTGATTTCGAAAGCGACCAGCACCAATCCTGCGCCAGCACTAAAGTCCACCGGCGAAGTTCTGGAGCCTGACAAAAGCAAGAGCCAGCGTTTTTCGGTGGTGACAACGTGCACGTTTTGACTCGTTTATGACGACGGCCCATCCGGTTCGGCAGTGCCAGCAGCGCCGTTTGATGCAACGGACACTTTGCCGTTTGCCACTGACGCTCACGAGGGCAGTTTCTCGATTGGCGTCGTGTCGCCTCCCGGGTTCACACCGTTCGACCACGGCGACAGTCCACCGTCATTCGGCCCAGCTGACTCGTTCGCAAGTGGCCGTTCAAATTCATTCGGATCTGCATCCGAGAGGCCCGAGGCCGCCGTTCAATCGAAAACGTCGCTCCGGGTCGATGCCGACGTTGTCGTCCATGTCTAAGCTGATACCACGACTGCACAAGATGCGCGGTTCGAAATTCAAACGCAACCGCTCGCGATTCTCGTCAATGCGCGTGCAGACGATCACGACGGCCGCAACACCGCCGGTCATCAACAGCAGAGATCAGGAGAGCAACCAGAACAAATCCGCATTCACAAAGTTGTCTTCCTCCACTGACGACTCTAACAATTTGGTGGTGATCGAAGACTTTTCCGGCAACGACAACTGGCGGAAGCCCGTTCTCCGACCAAATCGCATTCAAACAAGAAGTAAATCGTACGCGCTGAGGAGATTCCAGACCAAGTAATGGTCGATTGAGGGTTTGTTTTCTAGGGTTCTGGTGGACACGCTCGAGAACACTTACTTGTTTAAAAAGCATAAGCTGTATGATTCGTGATCACCACCTTTGTTCGCGTTTTTCGTTTGTCAATTAGTAGTAAAGTTTCAACAACAGAGAGATGTACATAATTTTCATCAGATTTCATGTCCTGAAGTTGTACCAATTTCCCCTTGCAATTCCATTCCAACCCCTCAGCACCTTTTACAGCTTTATCCTGCATGTTAAACATGTTCTTCCCTTCGCATTTCAGTTCTGTTTCACCGCTTGACTTGACCGATCACGATTCGTTTGAAATGAAACCGTTGCATGTGATGAACGGTGACAGCACAACCCCCGCTGCAACAACAACACCCACTGTTGCATCAAGATCAATTGCGAAATCAACATTGACAAGCACAACAACGACTGCAACAACAACGACTGCAACAACAACGACTGCAACAACAACGACGTCAACAACAACGACTTCGCCAGCAGTTCCAGTGCCTGATTTGATTCCCTGAATTGCCGGCATCACTGTGCCAAAAAGCGATCCCACCGAGAAAGAAACTGGTGCGC
>JASANC010005502.1:0-25000 GCA_030248135.1 Theristus sp. LFF4_11
TAAATAAGGCAGACCTTTTGTATTCTCCATCAAAGGCGGGATGTCTTTTTCAAGTCGCAGACTAGGAGATGTCTTTTCAAGAGTGCCAATATAACTCCCAATCGTGTGTGCAAGGGAGGCAGAACGAACAGAATAACAGCACAAAGAACCAATTAGTAAAAAACACACATCGAATTTGACGCACAATTAGGTTGCTGAGTGTCGTTTCACCTTCATTCAAATTTCGCGCGCTCCTTGCACCTGCCATGTTCACTTCCGGCCATTCCCTAAAACAAACCAGAACCGCTCACCGAGTATACTGGCGAAGGTCGCGGTCTCGAAGCGATACTGAACCATGACGACGACGGGCAGGAGGGCGCGCGCGACCGCGGCCACGTGCGGCACCCGACTAGCCACCAGCAGCAAACGGTCGTAATTCGCTTCCGCCTCGCGAATGGAGCCTGGAAACGGATTTTTTTGATGATCAAGCATCTTTGTTTGATAGAACAGGCCGATTGATTGATTGATTGGTTGATTGGTTTTCGCGGCTGCGACGACACCGCATGTGTCCAATCAGCGCTTTCGTACAAACAGAATTGGCTGTTAATTTGCTTCATGAGCCGGAGTTTCGTTTTCTGATCGATCGGCTATAAACACCGGCCAATGGAAAACGGCTAAATCAATGCTAATGAACTGTCATCTGTCAGTCTTTTCAGATTTCTTTAAGAAAATTCCAATTTTTGGCAACAATCGTGGTTTTTAAAAACCATTTTTTCCGTTTTCACAAACCTGCGGCGCCAACACCGCAGTCGCTGACCACCTTGGCTCCATCACTGATATAAAGCGTGTTCAACGCGCTCATTGGTTCACATTTCACCGGAAAGCTGATTGGCTACACACGTTTCATTTGAGCAACCAATCAGCGTGTCAGACCGCATTTTTTTAAAGACAACGAATCACGCTGATGAAAACACTGCCGAAAAAACTTGCAAAACCAAGTGCTAAACGCGTATAACAAACAACAGACAAAGGAATTGCGTGGCTTGCGTCTAAACTTTATGTGAAAAATAAGAGGCCTTTCTGCTGTTACCATGGCACCTTCTCGGGTATGGAACGCGTGCATGCAGGTTGAAATATTATGCAATGGAAATTATGCACACTTTCAGATAGAACTGCGAGCTGAAAACCCGCACTGGAACATTGATTTGTGGAACATAACATGCTTTTGCGAACAGATTGCACGTTAGCTTGGTACAAGGTTTCGTATTTTCGGGTGTCTGTTTTTTTAGCAAAAAAAATTACGCGACAATGTGCTACATAGCTGATTGGCTGCACTTGGTATGTGCTGATTGGTTAGTACAATGCGAAGCGGCGGATGCATTTCGGAAGGGCTTTTGGGTGACAATAACCGTGGCTCTGTGTTAGTGGCGTGAACCAGGACCTTTTTGTCCAGCCAGATCTCGGATTTCATGCCAAACTTTCGTCGGAGTCAGTTCAGGTTTTCTGAATATTTTTTTTAAATTTTTTTTGCAGTCAGATATCTTGATGTTATGAAAGGGTTGACTCACAAAGACAAAGATATTATACTTTTCTTTCAGGATTACTAATGATCATGATTTGGCTTTCTTCATTTTTCTGCAGTGATCACATGCAAGCTGTAAAAGTATTTCCGATGTCTTTTATATCGGCCAAAATTTCTACTTACATTTTCACATTTTCACAGCGTTCTTTCCACAACTAAAATCAGAGTTCCTGCGTTTGTTTTGAGTAAAAAAAGTGAAATGGACGTGGTTCTTCCGTCATTTAGGGCGCACCACTGCGCTCGGCACAGTTTTCTGCTGTTTTTTTTTTTTAAAATTCAGCTTTGTTTTAGCCTCGCTCATTGAGAAAACGACACAGTAACTTGTGCAACGGTACGATCAAAAAATACGCTTTTCTCATATATATCCCAAAATATGCTATTTCCGTCCCAGAAAACCAGCCAAAAACATTCCCCAAAATGAATTATTTTCATGGTTTTGTTTTGTTTTTTTTGAATGGTGCAAGAATTACGGGGTCTGTCTGATAAGGTGTGATGAATTACATTTTGCCTGGTACAGGGTGTCTCAAAAAGCAGACCAACTTCTGGCTGGCTGTGTGCATATTACAACAGTTCTAATGAGTGACCGTGCAGTGCCAGTTAACCTTGGATAATGGCAGAGTTTCAAAAATGTCACCGTTTTTCGGTTAGCAAGAGCAGTTCAATTGGCAAAGCAGCAAAACTTTTCTGAACAGCAATGTTACACCCTCCAGCAACAAACGTGTTCACTCACTATTGAGCAGAAAAATGTTCCCATTATATCATTAGCAGAGTGTTCCCGTTAAATCAGCAGCAACATGCTCCCGTTCGGCCAGCAGCAAAATTTGCTCGTTAACTCCAGCAGCAAAATAATTCCCGTTGGATCAGCAGCAAAATGATTCCATTGGGCCAGCAGCAAAATGTTCCCTATCAATCGTTATCAGCATTCCCGTTCCCATTCTCCTAAACCAAAACAGCAGCAAATTTAAATTCAATGTTTTACTTACAAGTACTGTAGCCCACTTCAGCCTAACAATATTTCAGTAATCACAATCAGACCATATCTCGTGTGGTTTTAAAACACAACACACCCTGTTGCGAAACATGCATGAAGGTGTGAAAAAAGACAGATATTACTGCTGTAATTAAGTGAGCGTCGTGATCCATTTGCTGGGACAACGTATGACAACAGAAACCGACAAATACAGTACAAGAGCTGACAGACGCTTGTGCTCTCACGGACTCATTTTGGTTTCTGACAAACATACTGGAGTTCCCAGTTCAGCTCTTCAAGTGGAGCGTCGATAGTTTTTCGTAATCAGTTTTTGCCTATTAGTTCAACGTTTTGTTTCTGCATTCAAAAACTGGATGGTTTGGTTAAGTTGCATTCAATCTATCAACGTAAATCCAACCAATAAATTATGAGAGGTATCGACTAAAATGCGGAAGCTAATTTGCTATAACAGCGAGTTGAAGTTTGTTTGCCTGAAATTGCAGTAAAAACTGACGAATTCTGAAAACAGAAACAGATTTAGTATTTGCGAAAACCGTTTTCGCTCTCTCTATGATACGCATCAGGCATCTGCCGGAATGGAAATCAACGCATGGAAAGTGTGCCGTGTCCAGAACGTGGAATTCTGGTTGGTATTGCTTTGAAATTAATCACACGTAAAGCTGCGTTACAGCAAATAGTTGCAATTGCCAAATGATTTTTTGTTTCTCAAACCGTCTATCTACTGTGTATTTATCTTACACTGTACACGGTTCGTCTCATTACCATAACTGGTTTTTGTGTTGTGTGCTTCGAAGAATCAATCAATCAATCATCTAGATGCCTTTTGCATCATCGAAGAACTTTCGAAAGCGGTGTATTTTTAAACCGACGATTCGTAATATTAACCTCTGTACAGATTCATTTAACGGTTGCTCAGTGAATAATAACATTTCAATTGTTGACAGCACGGGTACAGTCAAACCAGCTGACCTGACGCTAACAAACTCAGCTGGAACTTTCAAAACAGGAACTGATTATCTGCGTGCGGATGTTCTATTGTTATAGCTTTCACTAGATTCTCGGCTACCCCGTGGCATACACATATTTGAGAAAGTGACCCCACCCCATCAATCTTTCAATCAGACAGGTTTGTAAACAAAACGACGACACCATGCGCAATAATGCTGCAGCTGTCTTTGAAAGCTCACTCCCAGTGTTTGGATTTGAGTGGTGGCTCAAAATACAGGCGTTCACAGCGAAAAGTTCGCAATTCAACTCAAAATGTCGTGAAAAATAAAAAAAAATCGAAAAATGTTTCACAATTTCGCGCGCGACGCCTGTCTGGTGTTTACAGCGCCGTCCGGTTTTGCGGAGTCGGTGCAGAAAACGACGACTAAGGCGGCTACTGCTGCTGCTCATTGTGACGCGATGGACGTCACTAGCAGCCTGTTGAGCGAGCACCGAAGTCGAAAGAAGCTGCCGCACAAGACGGTCGTCAATGTGGAGCGAATGTGTCCGGTCGCAGGTATTGTGGATTTATTCAAATCCGCACTAAAATGACGTCATTTGCTTTAAAAACGCCCGTTTGTCAAAGTACAGGCACTAAAATGTCAGTTTGATGTGACTGATTCGACATTCACCATTTGCTTACGGGAAGAAATCGGCTAAACGGAAAGTCTGGTTTGCTGTGAACGGCAAGCGCATGTTTGGCGGCACATGACGTCATTTCAGTGGGACACGTTTGAAAAAATAGGTCTACATAGATATTTTTGTACAGTTTTTTTGGACATAGTTTTTTGGATATGCCTGACAGACGGAAGTGACGTCATGTTTTCGTGGATTGGTGAGCTCGTTCCGGTGGTCTTCAGATTTTGATTTTGTGTGAATCTAATCATTCATTAACCAAAGAACGCTCGCGCGCGTATGAGAGCACACGTCTGAAGAGTGTTGCACAGACGGTGACACACACACACACTCGGGCAGACACACTCACACACACACACTCGGACAGACACACACACACTCGGGCAGACACACACACAAACACACTCGGGCAGACACACTCACACTCGGGCAGACACACTTACACTCGTTCATCAGACACACTCACACTCGGGCACACATGCCATATATTCGAGCAGCATCGTGCGTGTGCGTAACGAGGCATTCATGAAGCAGAGTACATATTTAGTGACGCGTAGCTGTGTTAATTCATCCACAGCTACGCGGTCGTAAATACAGCTTCATGAATGCTCCTTAATTGCGCAGCAATACTGTAGCATTCACGACACAGAGTGCACCAGTGCTCAGAGACTCTTTTGGACTACACACCGCAAAATTCCACTTCAGGGCTCGACGAAACAGAGTCCGACGTCCCGGATGAACCGTGCACAGCGCGCACGATCGGCAGCGACGCTGCGTTGATACGAACGGCGACTCCCGGCAAACACACTGGCAGTTCGCTTCAGTGGCATTTGTCGGATGATGAAATGAAAGGTTTTAAAAAAATTTGTTTGACAAAATTTCCAAACCACGAGGTCCCTAAAATGTCTATAAAAAGACCCTGTGCTCTGCTGTATCACACAATAACGTTTGCACAGTCAGAAACACAAACACACAAACACACAGGCACACAAACACACAGGCACACAAACACACACGTTGACTTGCGGGCAGCTGTGTGTACAGTGCCAGCCATAATTAATGCGAAGTTTGAGTGCCATGGAGCTCCGTCGAGCTCGATGGAGCTCGCAGTCTTGCCACACACAAAGTATAGAGGGGCGGAGTTTAGGTTTGTGCATGCACGCGTGTTAGAAGGCTGCGAGAGATGTGGAGCTCCACAACTCTCGCAAGAAAAAAAGAAAAAAATGAGCGCGCGCGCACGGCCCAGCCTATGAAATACACAGGGCTGCTGTGGAGCTCGATCGAGCTCGCTGGAGCTCCATCGCTATCTACGTTGCGCATTAATTATGGCTGGCACTGTATGTGCGCGTGTGCTGCCGTGGGATTTGCGACTGTGAAACGTTACTGCATTATATTCCCAGTCATAAACAAACGCACCAGCACAGAAACGCACACAAAAGAACCCACTAAGAATAACACACAAGGTTTAAAAATATCCTCGATAAATATCGTGGAGTTTGTTTGATCACAATTATCGCAATATACTTCATTACAGTGGCATTGCAACAAAAAGGATAGGGTATCAAACTAAACATAAACATAAACATAAGCAAAACAAAACAAGTTTCCTAAATCTTGAAGAAACAAAACTTGTTTTTATTCAAATATAAATTCAAATGCATCTTCAAAAAACGTCAGGCAGTGTGGTGCTGTCGAACGGCTTCGGCGAAGTTGAACGGGAAAAATGGGGCACAAAAGTCGAATTTTTACTGGCCGTTATTGGGTTCGCAGTGGATTTGGGCAACGTCTGGCGATTTCCGTACATCTGCTATCGGAATGGAGGCGGTTAGTGATGAAATGAAAGCTTTTATTAATCAACAACGAACAAAAATGTTGACATTTTTTGTTGAACTCAGTGTATTCTTATCCAATGAGTGACAGACTATCATAGCGGCCGCTTCACAGTCTAAATGTTTTTTGTACCGATGATTCTCAGTCGTTGTTGTTGGGATTTTCATTTTAAGCGATGTTTTTAGTCACTGCTGACCTAGAAAAGCGTACAGAACGCCGTCGAGTTGGGCGCCCGTTGAGTTTTCTCTGTCATTAAGCGCCTATACAGTACCCCTCGGCAGGGCTCGATCCCCCGAACGCACAGACACAAGCGTGTAACGCGCTACCACCCAGGCCACAAGCGGTGTGACTAAACTTTTACAGGTGCGTTTCTACTGCCGTATGGAATCATGTTCCTCTTCGGCGGGTTGCCGTTGTTCTTCATGGAATTGGCGATGGGGCAATACCACCGAACTGGTTGCATGACCATCTGGGATCGTATGTGTCCGATGTTCAAAGGTGCGTATGAATGTGTGTTTTTTGGTGGTTGTACAATTCGCACGGGAAGTGTGTCACGTGATGAAGCAGAATTGGACGGTGTCTCATCACTAAAAATAAGAGGCGACTGAGCTTTTTTCTCATTTGTAGTAAACGCCTCGCAACAGTCCGAGAAACTCGAAGGTCTCAAACTCCGGGTGCGTTAAAAAAGTTGCATAGAATGGCGGACGGGCTGATGGTCTCGAGAGCCAATATGCCCTCTCACTTCCGGGGACACGCTTTAAGCCCCCACTCTACTTGGGGGGGGGGGGCACCGCAAAAAATGATCTGAACTTGAATCCTGCCTATTTCGGTGTCCGTCGGTTGGATCATCCAGCGAAATTACGAAACACACAGCCGTGTTTTGTCGCCAGACCAGCATGCACAAGTTGACAGCAAAACGAAAACGTTTTTCTCTTGCATTGTGCCCACCCAGGTATCGGCTTCGCGATCTGCGTGGTGACGAGCTTCATGGCGTGGTTCTACAACACGATCATCGCGTATGCCGTCTACTTTTTCATTCAGTCGCTTCGTGCCGAGGTGCCGTGGAAGCACTGCAATGCGGCGTGGGCGACCGCAAACTGCACCGAATACTATCTGAATCAGAGCCTTCCGCAACCGCACGCCCACTCGACGCTACCGGCGCAGGAGTATTTCATGCGAGTTGTTGTTTTTTCGCTCATTCGCTTTTGAGCATATGAGGTTTCCCTTTTTTTTGGTAAAACACGTCACTGAAGATCCTGTGCGTCTATTACACGCTTTGCGCTCAGAAACGCATCCTACAGGAGTATTCAAAACGCGTCTCTAACGTAATCAAGAATAAGAGAGGTGTCCAATGTTTCAGAGAGACCTAGCCTCAAAGGTGATGCGAGAGGGTCTTCAGCGTGTACACCCAGAGATGTTTCTAGCGAATCCAGAAGATGTCCCTTACAAGGTGTACCTCTCCAAGAGGCGTCTCTAATGTATCCAGGAGCCATGTCTCTCACGCATCCAAGAGCCGTGTCTGACCTGTCCGAAAGACTCAAAAGTACCATGCCAATTATGCCACACACACACAACGTTTGCAGGCACAAAGTGCTTGAGTTGCACAAAGCGAACGGCATGGATGACATTGGTTCGATTCGCTACGAGCTGGCCGGCTGTCTGTTCTTCGTGTTCTTTGTCGTCTATTTCGCTCTTTGGAAAGGCCCACGGAGCTCCGGAAAGGTGCGCGAAGAGCAACATCATGCGTGGGGGCAGCTTCTTTTCTGCGCCGCAATCATTTTAGCTTCGTCTAATGTTTTAATACTTGCAGAAACAGAAAGAGTTGATGAGACTGAAGCATGGTAGAAAAAGGAGACACGTTTGCATTTTTCACCCGTGCCGTCCGTCCATACACTCATGTGCACATATTCGCAGACAGTCTAAGCTGATTGGTTGATTGCGCACATCTCCGCCTCCACAGCAATGCCTGCACAGAATGCATGCATCAACCAATCAGCTAGTTGTACGTATATTAGGGAGATGGACTGTAATTCTTTATATCTGATAGATTCCATCTCCAACAACGTGGTGCTCAACAGCGGATTTCAATGCAAACAGTTACCGATCTGCGTCGACTGCGGAATGATTTTTTTGTGTTTTCAGGCAGTCTGGATCACCGCAACAATGCCGTACGTGGTGCTGTTGATTCTGCTTGTTCGCGGCATCACATTGCCGGGAGCGATGAAGGGAATCGAGTACTACTTGACGCCGCAATGGGACGCACTGAAGAATCCAAAAGTCAGCATGCAGCTCTCAATTGGAACACACCTCAGTACAAAAACAATGAGACAAAACCAAAAATTCGAATTCCCGCCTTATTGAATGTGTTGCCTCGCGGCTCAGTCAATCGGAAACAGCAGTTATAATTCGGGAATCGGTCACAAAAACCGTCACACCGGCACAATTTCATATAGAGCGCGCGGCGTGTGTGTGCGTTTTTTTATGGCCATTGTGTCCCCATTTACTAACTCCACCCACCCCCCCCCCCTCCCCCGCATTGGATGGCCGGTCTTCGTTCAAGCGAAAAAAATGGAAGAACTTCAGGTCTGGATCGACGCGGCGACGCAGATATTTTTCTCGTTGGGGCCCGGCTTCGGCGTGCTGCTGGCATTTTCCAGCTACAACGACTTCCACAACGATTGTCACACGTACGCGTGGTTTTTCCTTCATGCTCGCAATTAGAATGCGGACGAAATCATTTTCCGAATGATTGATGACAATTAAAGACATCAAAAAATCAAAAAACCCAACACCTTTCACCTCTTGTACAGCTTTGTATAGCTCTGCTACAATCAAGCAATCAATCCAATGAACTTATATGCCACATTATAGTATACGCCCAACCAGGAGTTTTAATAAAAACCAAAAAAAAACTCGCAGGGATGCCATTTGGACGAGCATGATCAACTGCGGCACCAGTTTTCTGTCGGGTTTCGTGATTTTTTCCACGCTCGGCTACATGGCCGAGTTGCTCGATAAACAGGTCGCCGATGTGGCCGATGAATTCGGAGGTGATTCGGGTTGTTTTTTTTTGCTGGCTGAATTTCGTTTGAATTTTTTTTTTAATTTTGTACTGAAACGTGGAAACTTCTGCTTTTGAATGAATGGAAAGCTGAGCTGAGCTAGGCCTGCTTTCATCGGACAAAAGTAACTTTTTATAATTTTAACCATTAAAGTTTTCAATTCCATGGTTTTCGAAACCGCATACTTTAGAATTTATGCAAATTCGCAAACGAAAACTCTTGAAATAGTGAGTATAGACTTCGGGCCTTCCGATGTTTCCCTCCACACAGTCATACCACAAAAAAAAATTAGTGCGACGTGGCTGATGTTTCACTACTGATACATATACTGATACACGCGCGGCTGCTGCTAGCCAATCAGCGAGACGGGGGTGCGTAGGTAGGCTGAGCTGCACCCCTGTCGACCCACTTTTTGCATGCTGCTCACTTTAGTGGGCGGGAAGAAAATGTTTTTTCTATTTTTATATATCGAGTGTTTCCAAAACTATAAATAGCAGAAAAGTACGTATTTGAGTACAAAATGTCTTTTCTGAAGAACCAAATTGGCTGGGTGCATTATTACTTTTATGGGTGTTGTTGTTGTTGCTGTGAGTTCGCAGACAGTTACAGGACATAATTAGATCAGGGTGGTTGCAAACGAGTAAACGACGAAAGTTAGCAGCAACCGACAAGAAAATCTAACATTTTCATCAGCAACCATCATTTTTCTTTGTAAAAAACTGAAATCTAAAACACAGGCACTTAATGATACAATTTTTTAATAAATAAACGAAATCAGTTTTAGTGGCTGGAAACATTCGAGTCTATTCTCGACGACAACGCCTTATTTCCCAGGACCCGGTCTCATATTCGTCGTGTACCCGCAAGCGATCGCCACCATGTCGGCGTCCCCGTTCTGGTCGATGATCTTTTTCGTGATGGTGTTTTTTCTCGGCATCGACAGCACGGTCAGTTGTTGTTGTTGTTTTTTCATGGGGGTTTGATAATATTAATTGCTCCGCTTTCCAAAGAAAACTCGAAGAGGTATTGACGACAGATGTGTCGACATCGGGGACAGCTAATTCCGTTCTAGTCCTGGGACGGGCACCGCCAAGAGATTGCGTAAAGATTTGTGTATATTTTGAAAAAAGCTACAAAATGCAAAAATTCATGAGCCGTTTACTGAGCCAAAATTGACGTCATTTCATGCATACACTATCAATGTCACTTTAAAAAAGTGAAATCGGTTTCAACAGAAAACTGATGATTCCCAAAACATACTTTTTCTGTTTTTTTTCAGTTTGGCGGCTTAGAGGCAATGATCACCGGCTTTTGCGACCAGTTTCCCCGAGCTGTTGGCAGACGACGTGAACTGTTTGTCTTGGCACTGATTATTTACTGCTATCTTGGTGGACTAATCACGACAACACAGGTTTAGAAAAACAACCCAAAATTAATCAGATTTTTTTGATCACCAAACCTGGTTGTGTGGCCAGCCATCTAGTGCATTGAGGTTCCAAACTGCAAAAAAAAATCCTTGCTTTTTTAGGGTGGACAGTACTTGATCGAGTTTTTCGACAGCTACGGCGTCACATTTTCGTTGTTGTTCATTGTGCTCGTTGAGACGCTTGTTGTCTGCTGGGGATACGGTGCGCTGAAAGTTTTGAAACTTCAAATTTGCCGCGAATTTTAAATTGCTGCTTAGTGCTTGTGGTCACCCATACAAAAACGACTGTTTCAAAAAAGCTTTTCGAAAAATTGTTTAGTGTTACTGAAGTTTCGAAAAATGTGGAATTTTCAATTCCTAAGACGCGTGGTATCTGTCAGGTTGAAAGGTCGAATTTGGCGGGAAAATTGAATTTTTATTTCAAATGAAGGCGTGAAACGATTCTCGAGCAACGTTGAGGAAATGCTCGGGAAGCAGCCGCATTGGTACTGGCGACTATGTTGGACGTTCATATCGCCGACGTTTATCATTGTGAGTTTTTTGAGTTTTTGTCGACACGACTTTTAAAAAGTTTTTACGACCAGGACGACCATTTGCACAGGCGCACCAGAGAATTTTTCACGTAATTTTTCGCGTGAACGAATCAGCGAAACTGAAAGTCCCGGTTGATGTGTGCATGACAAGCTGGTGACGTCATTTCGATCTGACACGTTTGATAAATATGCTATATACACCAAAGTTCAGGTAATCTTCATTTTCGCCTGTCTCGATCTGAAGCCACTCCGCCTCGACGACTACGTCTATCCACAGTGGTCGCTCGTCTTGGGCTGGTGTTTTCGTCTCACCTCGATTCTGTGCATTCCCGGTTTCGCGATTTACAAGATTCTCACGCTGAAGGGATCTCTGTTGACGGTTCAGTTTCGGTTTCGGATCATTGACAATTCTGGTTGTCTGAGTTTTTGTTTGGTAACACAGTAACGTACAGATAGGCACAGTAACACACAAGCCCACCAAGCGCGCCAGGCGCGTACTGTAGCAGCGTGAATTTTTTTTTGCTTTATGAAGATGGACCATAAAACTTTTGTTTTCAGAGAATCAAACTCGCTTTAACACCGGCCGCTGAATCGGCCGGTCGAACCCAAGTGACCGCTCTGTGAGAAAAGAAATAATGTGATTTGGCATGAAAATTGGTGGTTAAGTTGTAAAAATTATGTTTTTTATGTGCGTGTTTATAGTTTCCCATAGTTCATAGTTTTTAAATATATGTGATTTAAAAGTATAGATATCATAACTTAAACGAAACGAAAAAGATTGATCGTACCGACTTGCGGGCAGAACGCAAATGAGTTCTGCCGATTTTATGTCAACATTTTTTTCAGTCAACAACTTCTACTATGCACAGGTGTACAGTATTTTTAGTTTGACATAAATTGTTGTGTGTCATGAACTTTGTCCTGTTTTTCAGCTGGCTGTTTTCTATGATAATCGGATCTTATTCTAGTGATATTTCTTGCGTTTTATGGATGTGTTTTTTGATAGTTGTTGTTTTATTCTGAAACGATGCCTGGATGTCTGTTGTGTTTGTAACATTGTTGTACAGTAGCAAACAGAAAATAAGTAAAATCTGTGATGTGAAAAAATTAGAAGAATCATAAAAGGAATTTACGAAACGAATCAGTACCGATGATGTTTCCAAACCGTAACATTATGCCATTATTTTTCAGCCAAAATGTTTCGGTGGACACGGACAGTACTGAAATAAAGCAACGTTTTTCTTTTCTTTTCTAAACAGAAACTTCAAAATTCAATGGACACAATTAGAAAATAAAATTTCTTACCCCCGCGTCCTTTCCGGGCCGTCCGGGCACCCCGATGAATCCCACGAGACCGTGATCGCCGGAAGCACCGCGGTGTCCCTGGTGGCCCAAATGTCCGACTGCGCCCTCGGCGCCTGGCGGTCCGCTGATTCCCGGGTTGCCCTGCGGGCCGAAATCACCCTGAAAAAAGAGTTATAAAAATATGTAGTAAAACTGAAATGCTTCATTCTATAGTCGGACTGGATAATTTCGGGCATTAGCTGATTGGCTGGTGCGTTACCGTAATCAGATTCAAACGCGGGCCGTTCAAATTGCACTTTGCTTTTTTAAAATTTTTAATTTTTGAGTGAGTGTGTTGATGAATGTTTGGATTTTTAATGGGCAAAACTTGTTTATTATTTATGAAATACAGAAACATCAAGAAAGTACATTTTAAGGCGAATTTTTATTTTTTTTTCAGAAAAAAGAACGACGGCGACGGTGATGCGCTCTCGACGCTCGAAAAGTGAATATTCGTTTGAAAACCGATTGCTTTTCAAATTTTTCCCACAAAATAAATCATCATGAACAAAATTTTCAATTAAAAATCAAACACAACAACATTTTTAGTTGTCGTCGTTGCCGTCGCCGTCGTACTTGTTCGGAAACTGAACTTGTGCCTTTAGAAACAGCTGCTTTTAGTTTTTCTGCATCTTTGAGCTGTTTATAGACAATTTGTTACAGTTTAAAAATACGGAACAGCATTCATGGCCAAATTTTTGATTTACATTTGTCACCGTCGTCGTCGTTCTTTTTTCTGAAAAAAATAATAATTCGCCTTAAACTTTACTTTTTTTAATTTTTCTGCATTGCATAAATCACAAAAACAAGTTTTGTCCATTGAAAATTCAAACATTCATCAACACAAACACTCAAAAATTAGAAATTTAAAAAAAGCAAAGTGCAATTTGAATGGCCCGCGTTTGAATCTGATTACGGTAACGCACCAGCCAATCAGCTAATGCCCGAAATTATCCAGTCCGACTATAGTTTAGATTTTCTCAGAAAAGAGAAACCACATGGGCCTTCGTATAATTGCAAACAAGTTTCATGTTTCATTTGGTAAAAAGATGCGTCTCTCACGACATGTTACTTGCGAAAAAAGTGAGCATCCACTGTGAAATCACCAAAAATGTCATGCATTTTCAATAAAATGTGAAAACATCTCAGCCAAACCAACCCTATCGCCCGGGTCTCCCTTATCGCCGGGTAGGCCCTGCAGCACTTGACCGCTTTGACCTGTCCGACCCGCCAGACCCACGCGGCCTAGTCGCCCGTCAATGCCCGGGTTACCCATTGGCCCGGGGTTTCCGGGTCGACCAGGAATACCATCCATGGCGTTCATACCCGGTGCTCCGCGCATCCCACGATGGCCTGAAATGAGAAGAACCGGTTTTGAAGCAGTTAAATGTAATTTTTGTTCTATGGGTGGTTTTATGTCGAGGTTTTACGTTTCAAAACGAATGTTGTTACTCTGTCCACCAATTTTTCTCATTTTGTTGCTGTTTCAAGCTGTTTTATGCTATTATTATAATTTAATGCTGTTTTATGTTGTTTCACGCTACTTTATGTTAATTAATCCCATCTCTCTTGGCCGTTCACTTTAGGAATTGTATTCTGCCTGATTTCAGTTGTTTCGATGATTTTTTTGATTGAAATAGGAAATGAAAAGAGAATGATCGGAAGCCCGGTTGAAATTAAACAAATATGATAAAACTCGCCAGTGTTGCCGGGCGCGCCGGGCGCTCCCCTTGGACCGTGCGGGCAGTGGAAACACTCTGGGTAAGCGAGCTGCAGTCTTGCGTGCTGAAGAAGTCAATATAACACAAAACGAAAATAGCCAAATCAAAAATGGAGTGCTGAAAAAAACGAATGAACCGTTCATTTCTTTGAATATTCATTTACCTCAGCATGTCTACCGGGCGTGCCGGGTGCTCCATTGAGTCCTGCTAGTCCTGTAAGTCCTCGGGGTCCGGGTAGGCCTGGTGGACCCACTGGGCAGTTGTTTCGTTCATTGCAGTCTAAAATTAGAAGGGAGAAAATAAAAAAACAGATTTTGCCCGTTTGCGACACACGGATGATGCAGGCATGTTTGTAAGACGGCAATTTTGTTTCTCCAGTGAAAACGTCAGCAAAAGAATAAGCAAAGGTGCATAGAGCGCAGACACAAAATTACGGAACTCAGTTGTTATTTCATACAATTAGTTCGTCAAAATACTCCAAAGAAAGCTTACTGCAAGCCGGCTGTTGCTGGTGGTGTTGCTGCTGATTGACGAAACCCTGGAACGGGAACGATTGTCGCACAAAGCGGCGTGACGCGCCCGGCTGCGACATCACTTTTATGTCCGTCCAAATTTTCTCGGATAGCATCTGAAAAGAATGGCACTTGATTTGATACTGCTACATGACGAATCGGCAATATTGAGTTAATCAGACAATGCCCGTCACGGGCAAAAATGAAAACGATTTCTGAACTCTCTGGGACACGGATTTTTGGATAATTCAGCTAGCTCCAATATGGGCGACCAACGCGTCCTGCGAGCCATATGTCTGTTGCCACTGATATGCGGTCACAAGTTGGCACATGCCGAGTCTCTGGCCTCAATCTAATTTATCACACCTCAATTCCACCCAATCCATCTGCTGCTATATTTGCACTCTGATTGTAAATGAGGTCGCTGGTGAAAGTATCGGGACGTGTGTTTTCTGGCGTTTAACAAACACCAACAGAACAAAAATGAACAGAAAAAAACGATAAGGATCATCGTCATTTTGAGAAAAACAGCAAAAAAAACAGATCGATCATTTTTTGAGAAAATAAGCAACAATAAGCAACAGGGCGCGTACCCGGAACTCGTGCATCTCCTGATCGAGTTCATTCCAGACGTTGGTCACTTGAATGTAAACTGTGGGCACCGTCAGAACGCAAACCAAAATGGCGCTGCAACTGAGCGCCGTCGCCAAACTGCTGCCGGTCGCGATTTGCACCGAGGCGCTCATGTTTTTTTCTTGTTGTTGTTGTTCGGTCGGAGTCGTTTGACGAAATCTTGCAGTTAGTTTTTTGGGGGAATTTTCGGGAATAGTATCTGAAATTGTTGAACTACACATGCTGAATAAGTTGTTCCATTTTACCATGAGTGGGACTAAAGAAAAAAACTGAATTTGAATTGTGTGCCTCGTGGGCACAAAGCGATTTGGGGTGTGGCCATGGGTGGTGATTTTTGAGCACAATTGGTTAAAGACGTTTGTCGAGGAGCTTCGTGGCCTGGGTGGTAGCGCGTTAGACGCTTGTCTGTGCGCCCGGGGATCGAGGCCCGCCGAGGGGTGTACAGGCACTTAATGACTGGAAAAACACAGTGGATGCTCTACTTGACTGCATTCTGTGCGCTTCCTTGGGTTAAACCACTGCTGACTTTAATATAGGCTGAATTTATGTTCGTTCGTTCTAGTTACACATCAGTCATGGTAACCTATGATTCTTTGCCTCTCTACTTAAATCGCAAATCGTGACCACATAACATACAGATAACAGTATTAAATTTCAAACATTCAGAAACTCTCAGAAGATGCCTAACTATGCGGAACAAAACAAAGTCAGCATTTTATCCAGGCCTTTTCTTCAAATCATCGGGCTGATTAAAAAAAGATCGGTAATCCGCAAGGATAACATCAATTTAAGAAAAACAAGAACGCAAATGAAAGTTTTTTCTTATCGATCCTGTTAATCGGCATTAAAATTTACGACGTGCACTGTCAGTGTTAACAGTTATCCACATTAAATTTCGTCTTATAAAACAAAACATTACATTAATGGATGTCCTATAATGTTGTCCCGTTATGGTCCATAAAAAGTTTACGCAAAACAAATTATAAAAACGTTGTTTTTCCGTCGAAAGTAAAACAAAATAGGTTAGATAGACATTATATTTGGATTTAACAAAAAAATGACGACTGTGATTTTAATATGTGCCGACCAGACTAAAAAACAACGACATGTGTTTTATGTCCGTTACGCATGTCTTTTTGAGCACTAATTTTTCAGCCGATTTGCTGCAAAGTACCAAGCAACGGTTTATTAAATTTTTGAAAAATCTTCTGTCGCTGCTTTTGACATTGAACTAAACTTTACGGATCAAAACCAGCAAATTAGCAAAAGGTGCAAACAAGCGTCCCTTGCTTTTTCCTTGAAATTTCAACTCCTAAGTTTTCAAATTATAACGCGAAATCCCAAAAATGCCCAATTCCCTTGATGGAACTTGGTCTTGCGAGCAATTTCTGTGCAGTCTGATATATCGCGGATGTCTTTCAGTTTTTATATCTGCGCAAAACGTTTTTCAAATCCCGTCTTAACAATCTTGTTTCGTTCGTTTCTTATGTAATACATGTCACAAAAACCTGAAATCAACGACAAAACGGGCACTATTTGTCACCGCGAAAAAAAATTTCAAACGCTCCGAGCAGAAAAAGAAACGCATTTCTTCCGTTCATTACGTATTACATCTTCCTTGGGTGTAAATTTGTTTTTGTGATCAAAAAGAGAGGCAACGGTACTACATGCCTGATGACCCATCCCGAAACGATTTAAAAAAAAACGACATTTTCTTCGCAGTACGCACGTGCAGAACACACTGTAATCGGAAATAAAAATGATGACATCACCATTTTGTAAAAATCGCATGTTTTTACACAGTTGCCTTTCATGAGTGGAAGCAAAACAATGAGTTACCGTACACCAGTCTGGGTCTTGCCGCGACTTTCACAGCAAAAGCACCTGACCGAATATTTTTTGGAGCGGTTTTGTGTCCAATATTTTTCATCAATTTTCCTGACCTCTTAATGATCTTTTCCCTGCGGATCAGGAAAGTTGTTGCAAGATCGTGTCGAGAGCCGAGTGTTTCACAGAAGCTGTACTACAGGGTCCACTGAGGCATTTATACAGTTCTTTTTTGGTAGAAATCAAAAATCTTAGATATATTCCGCGCGTATAGGTCATTAACGACGAAATTTTCGTTTTTCTTTCGTATCAGATTTTTATTTTCTATCAAATATATGCGTCTATTCATCAATGCATTTTTCTATTCCAAATAAATTCATGGGATTGATTGCCTACAAGTGTGGCGGATCAATTATGCATCATCCATTTTGTAACTGACTAAGAAAAAAGAAGTCGACATGTGAGAAATTTCATTCCCAACTTTCAAGTTTTGGTCTGCTTTGAAGCCAGATACTGTTCTGGGGTCAAACACTTTTTCTGGTTATATGGCAATTTTCTGACTGTCCGCATGTATGGGAGACCAATGCTTTTTGTGAATAGGTTAAAAGATAATTGGATTATAGCATGAGAGAGCGAACACCAACACAATGCAAACGGAAATAAGAAAAGAAATAACTACATATTGCACTCATTCGTTCAGACTTTTTAAAAAATAGCAAATTGTCACGTGAAAACATTGGTATTTGATAAGCATGAAGACACTGCACTCTGTTTCTTATAACACAGTGATGTTGCACCATCACAAACACACTGGCTCACCCAAACATACAACAACATTACGTGGCGTGCGTGTGTCAGCAATATGTGTCTCTGCCAGTGTGTTTGTTTGTAACCGTGCAACATGTAGCCGAGTGCTTCTGTGGTCTTCAGACTAGAACTTTGAAAAAAAAGTAAAGTAAAATAGAAACATGACCTCGACGCTGTTTACAATCGTCTGCATTGTCGAACTCAACGCAGCACCAGTGATCACTACGCAATCTGAAACTGGCTGGATAATTCTTCCCTACTTGACTACGAAAGAGAGAACTGTGAATAAAACAGTGGCGAACGTCGAAAACCGACGAAACGAAACAGACAGTCTGTTTTATAATCGTTTTGTGCAGGCGACAAAATGCGAAAACAGCACCACCATTCTGGATTGGGTACTGCGCGGCTATAACCGGGTAAAAAATCATGGAGGTTTTGTGGTAAAGCGCAGTGGGGAAACGTGAAATGGAAACCCGTTTTGCGCCTTCTACAGTTCTAATGAAGCGCCCTGAATTCCTGACGGTTGCATACTGCAAAAAATAAAAAAAAGCTCATGATTGCCTTGAATCCATCACACTGATTGGTTGTCTCACGCTTGCAGCTTCAATTAATTAATCAATAAAAAAAGTTTACCATCAATGTTGCAAATCAATGGCGCAGTTGCAAATCCCGTCCGTCTACCACGACGAGCCGGTGAACGTCGTGATCGAGGTGTGGATCCAGTCTATCAACGCGATCCACGATCGCAACTCCGAGTTCATCGTTGATCTGTACGTGAACGAAGTGTGGAACGATCCAAAGTTGGCGTTTCGGTGCATTCCATTCGTTTGTTGGTCGCATTGTTTTGGATTTTTGGAATTCTCTCCACTTTCCAGGTTTTCAAATTTTCAACAAAAATTCAACAACAAAACAAAAAGAGCCAAGAAAAATATGCTTTTTTAAAAAAATGAGAAATTCCCATAGTCCTAAAGACATCCTTCACAGAAAACGTTCTTTTTCAGTCAAATGAACTCATGCAAATCGAACATTTCGCTATCACACGAAATACTAAAACGGTTCTGGACGCCAAACTTGTGTTTCGTCAACAGCAAAACGGCTGATATCCACCAATCACCGTTTCCGAATATTTGTTGTTACTCTATGAAAATGGTAACAATTTCCTTATTTTGTTAAACGATATAAAGCTCTAGTTCAAGGGTTACACATTGGTGTAACACACTGTAATTGTGGCCCAGTCGGAAACACACAGGCACTGTAAAACCGATTGTGTTACTTTTGTGACGGTGCAACTTTTAACGACATTAATTGCGAGAACTGTCTAGGACTCTATTGATCGCATTTTACCCAAATTTACCCAATTTTGACAGGCACAGTCTGGGTAAACTATCGCATGAACATATCTGGTCCGTGCACGATGGATCTGTCCAATTTCCCGATGGACCACATAACGTGCGAGCTGATTTTCGAAAGTTACAACTACAACCAGAAGGAGGTGACTGTTGAAGTTTGAGTTTCCGAAATCAATCCTCGGAGTTCAAAGTCAGCATGTTGATTGGTTGAACAAAACAGGGTACAAAGTCAATAACAGTAAACTTTCGGTAAAAAAAACACAGCAATATTGTTTAGCTACAAACAAACACACAGGCACACATACCAGGGTACACGCACTTCTGCCATATATCGTCATCCTTTGTCTCGTTGCTTGTGTGTTTGTGTGTGAATGGTCAACATTACTGTGTGCTTGCAACAAAACAAAAGTGCACAGGTTTCAAACTAGTTCATCAAGTCGAACTTTCCAAGGTTTCCATGAAATGGCGTCATGGACCCGCGACGATTTTCCAAACTTCCACCGATTTCAAGGACCAACCGATTCATACTCGCATTGCGCTGGCCGATTATCGTTTGGTTACACTAATCACCGACGCGCGAAAGACCGTGAGTTTATGGGAAGCTAGGCTATCATTATCGCACATGCTAAGCTACTTATTGATATTATCCTTTCCTTTCTTTTCGTTATGAGACTCAACGCGTTTTTGCACTCACGCAGCGATGGGAAAACGTTTCATAAATTGCGGTGCAAATTGAATTTGCGGCGCCGTCATATTGAGTATTCAATTTTTTTTTGCTTTAGCTGACGTTTAGGCTTCGAATTTTACGCTTTTCCCATGGCGTGAAATTGTTATGCCTCCAAACTTTTCGGAAACAACAATACAACTGTTATGATTTGTTGAAACAAAGCAAAACCATGTACTGCCACACTGGAACTGTCGATGCAGTGTGCTAGCAAAGTGAGACTGTAAAGTCACGTGAAATGAAAAGTTTGTTCAAAGCTCAGCGGACTGCTTCACGGCTCCAGAGCAATTTCAAAACGCTTCTCTAGATTGCACTGAAAACACTCCGGAACAACTTGATATAGCAAGAAAGAAAAAATGCTACTGACAGCTCTACAAAGCCGGCTACTGGGACGAGTTGAGCGTGCGTTTCGAGTTCCGTCGACGCACCGGCTGGTACGTGCTGCAGGCGTACGTGCCGTCGCTGTTGGCGATCTGCGTCAGCTGGATGGGCTTCTACCTCGGTGTACGCGCGATACCGGCGCGCACGATGATGGCGGTCAGTGCGGTGCGGCGCTTTTTTGATTTTTCAGAGAGACCGCATCGACACGGCGCGGTTGGTCGACCGCTTTGACGGGCAGAATGGCTTAATGTCTTCCGTCGCTCTTACGGCGCGGTACACACTGCACCTGATATAGCCGGGTTCTAGTGGGGGCGTTTATTGACGCCTGACAGACGCAAAGGACATCATCTTACAAACGTTTGTCCACCGTCACGACGCGATTCTGTACTGAGAACAAACGTCCAGGAACGGCCCATGAAATCGATCGCAGTGACCGTGCAGCAATGTTTTTTTAGCATTTGGCGCGTATTTTTGTGTTTTGCAGGTACATTCCTTGTTGGCACTGTTCTCGCAGTTCGGCAGCGTTATCGGCAACCTTCCGCGTGTATCCTACATCAAAGCGATTGGTTCGTGCATGCTTTCGTCGGCCTTGTGTACCCGTTGAGTACCGATACACGTACCTGTAAATTGTAATACACGCACCCGTTAAATGTCAATCAGTGCACGTACCCGTTTGGTAGCAATTGGCGCACTCGTTTTTTACATAGCACCAGTTGAGCACAAAAAACCGTACCCGTTGAGCGCAAGCACACACGTACCCGTTGAACGCAAATTCACGCATACCCGTTGAGCACAAAAACACCATACCCGTTGAGCACAAAACACCATACCCGTTGAGCACAAACACACACGTACCCGTTGAGTACAAATGCACACGTATCCGTTGAGGACAAAAACACATCACACGTGCCCGTTGAGCACAAAAACACGTCCCTACATATGCAGATTCTCAGCACCCAAACAAAGGCACTGCTGAGTGCTGAACACACACTGCTGAAAATTATCCTTTCTCCCGGTGTCACCTGAATACATTGTATATTGTGTCTAAATATTTCAAAATTTATTTCAAAATTATCAAACAAAAAACATCCTCAGACGTCTGGATGCTCGGCTGTTCGGCGTTCGTGTTCGCGTCGATGCTCGAACTGGCGACCGTCGCGTACATCGCAGCACGCCACTGCGACGGCCTCCAAATCGACGACCAAATGAACGCGGTGCGCAAGAACACCACCATTCGAAGTTTGATGCTCGTGAATCCGGCGCACAGTCTGCTGACGCCGCAACAGCAGCCGATCGCGCTGTGAGTGGATTGTTGTTGTTGTTGGGATTGGAGGCGATGTTTCTTTTTAGCCAGGGCTAACCCGGAAAAACGTACAGAACAAACGCCGTTCAGTAGGGCACCCATGTAAGTGTCTTTACACCCCTCGGCGGGGCTCGATTCCCCGAACGCGCAGCCAACGAGTCAACGCACCCACCCAGGCCACGAGGGTGACAAGTGTGATATGAAGTGGTTGTTGGAAAATGTCTTCGACAAAAGTGTGGCAGTTCATCATTGTTTTCAAAAAAACATCCGCTTCACAAGCATATCGGTACCGGACCATCCTATTTTTGTTTGTCAGCCCAGTGCACAACAGCCTGTCGCAAATATGTTGTTTGGTTAGTTGCTCGGTTAACACGTGGTTAACACGAAACTGTACCGCACTGTGATATTATTATTGTTTCTAATGCGGCTTTCCAGCACTCCAACCAAAGACGACCACACCGAAGCAGAGGAAGCAAAACTGAAGCGCTACGAGCGAATCACGAGTTATTATCTGCTAGTGGAACGCATCGATCGATTCGCGGCCGTCCTGTTTCCGACCGCTTTTGTAGTGTTCAATGTCGTCTATTGGGCGTATTACGCTGTTTAGGCTGCCGTTGAGGAGTGGTGATTTATGCAGATTACTTGGTGAAAAAAACGCAAGTTTGAATTTTAAAGTTAGCCGATCACGGATCATCCGAAAGTTTGCTTTCTTCATTTTTGTAAACTACTGAAGAAATGGCGTCACATTGAATTTCAGCATTATTGATTGAAAAAAATGGCACACAGACACCAGGAAAGAACTTTTTTGGGGCCAGAACATTCGCGTGTTTTCAGTTTCGTTCCACCTGACCCACTTCATCGTGTTTACAATAAAAGTCACGTGCTGGTAGGTTAGAGGTGTCAAAATAAGTTTCATGGATTTTGATCATTCTTCATTCACATTTCTCACCGTCTGACTTGTTTGTCATGTTATTCGGTTCAGTGAGTTTTTTCGGCTTTAGGAAATCTGATTTGTTTGTTCACAGAAACACACACTTTTAGTTTGTAAATAAAACGAGATGATCTGATTTGCCATAATATCAGTCCGAAATTATCTGATTGGACGCACCAGCATCAGACAGCCAATCAGCATGAACGGATTCAAATCTTACTGTTAGGCAGGAAATTTTGTGTGTGACTAAATGTTTTTTGCTAAAAGCGATATAAGCAACAATCGATCATTGTGATTGATTAAAATTTTAAACACATTCAGTGATAAATTTCTGTTGCATTTTGTTTGTCTTCTGCGTGGTGTATGAGTTTTGGACACTGAACGAATTCGAGAAAACAAAATAACATTTGGTGAAATGAATGATAAATAAAAACGTTATGGAGGTGTGTGATGAAACGCGGTGTCCTGTATATGAAACGTGATGGGCTGACCCGTATTGAGGTCATTCGGTCGGAAAGAAAATCAACAAAAAACCCACACAATTCAACCTGAAACAGATGGTTGCGAATACGATTTATTGCGATTAAAGAAGCATCATGGTGGATTACAACTTTGGGGCGATTGCAACGTTTGACTGCCTTTCAGTAGTGCGTTCCCATGCAACCCCGAGGCGAGGCTCAGTCACAAACGAACAACCAAGCGCTACAAAGCTGCGGTGTTTTGCAAACAGTACATACAATCTGGTGCGGGTGTTCGTTTATTTTGAAAAAGCAAGCGCTGGTTGGTTGTGTATCATGTTCGTTCAGCCAATCAGCGAGCATTGAACACTCATGAACATTCATGTATACAATCAACCCGCTATTGAGTACACAATTATTCAGCAGATTTTGATAATTTTGGAACTGCAGAATTATTCAAAAAATTGCTTGTCACTTGGATTAAATGGATGCTACTGAAGTTAAAGATTTGCGGAATCAGTAAAATATGATGCTTGTGGTCAAAAACGTCCACTTTTCCAATTGCAAACGACTTCATAGAATGCTCATTTTCATTCTATCGCATCTGATTCCGTTATGCCGTTCGATAGCCATCGACAACAGCATCCGAGGTGAGCCATTTTCAAAGGCAATTTCTGTGAACAAAATGGTTTTTAAACCGAGTTTTTTGCTATGTGCTGCAGTAACTTGAGCTGGGGGTCGAAAATCGTATTCGTTCAACAAAAAACAAGATGCCAAAATAACGTTTTACTCGGATGAAATGCGTTGAAAACGAAACTGATGTTGCCCAAAAAACAGACAAAAAACACACGCACACACGAATGTACGCGCGTGTGTAAAGGAGCATTCATGAAGCAGCTTTTTAGTTACGAGTAACTGTGTTAAGGCAGAGCTGCGCGGTCACTAAATAATACTGCTTCATGAATGCCTCTTTGGCGTGTGCTCCTGTGTGTTTGCTGGTGACTGTGTGCTATTCTAAATGTCCTCAGGCTACCAAACTTCAGTAACCTTTTCAACAACGTCAACTAGGACATCAAACCCACCCCCCTCCCCCCCCCCCGGAAAAAAATGCAAAATTCCAAAATCGCCAGACGCCCAGCTACTGTGCACGGAGAGTCGAGTGGAACTGCACGTGACGCTGTTGCGACCGCTGTTTTCGCCGGCGAGAATCTACGTGAAGGGTCAGAGCCACGACAACACCGGCTGTTCGCAGTTGTACCTGCCGTCCGCACATCTGCACAGCAAGCTCGCGTTCCAAGTGCAACTCGGCAAGTGCGGCATGATTCGAATGCTGCGCAGCGAGCCGCACGTGTGTGGAGGTTTTTATTGTGTGTTGAGCTGATTGACGTTTTACAGTCGAACTCTAAATTATAGGGAGACAGCTGATTGGTTGGTGGCCACGCGTGATGCATACTTTATGTGCATGGCATTGCTATGTGGAGAGGCGGAATTTGGTTTGCACAGATTGTGATGCATCACCAAGCAATCAGCTCATGCCACATATTTTAAGAGTTCGACTGTTATTGTAGCTGTTGACTTTTTCATTTGTATGTATCAATAGCACCTTCCAGGTTCCGAAAACCAAAAGTAACACCATACACACCAGTGGTTTGGTGTGCCGGTGGAAAGGTGAATAAACGCTGAGCATTCCCCTGCTCTCGCCACATTAAGGGAAGAAGAAAGGCAAACAGTTGCAGAACCTGGTGAACTAAAGTCCAGCTCTGAGGCCCGTGCCCTTTGTGTTGCGCGCACACAGACGCGAAACCCACTGTCACTGACATTTACAAAAAAAAAACATTTTTTTTCTATGTTCGTGTGCAGGCCTGCTGAACTCGTGGTGTGACAAAAAAAAATGAGTGATAGTAGTCAAAAATCAGCTTGTCATAAAAATTAGCAAAAACTTGCTTCAGGGAAAAATGTTGTTTTTTTCTGTTTCAGGATCCCT
>JASANC010005502.1:30000-49811 GCA_030248135.1 Theristus sp. LFF4_11
TTTCGCAATTGCCGCTTCACGAAAGAAACTGAGTTTCTTCGTACATATCTTTGCAAAGAGAATAAATATAATTGTTTTTGTTAACAATGAAAAGTTCCGAAAAAAATCTGTGAGAAAACTCGACAATTAAAAAAGCATACGATCATGAAATAGTCAGTTTCAATCGCTGATTGAAATCGTCGTTTATTGTACGGAATCTGCTGGAGAAACAGACTCATCTTTTCTCTTTTACCCCCTTTTTTATCCTAAGCTTTTTCTCTCAAAAAAATTTCAGTCGCGGTTTTCTTTCGTTGGAATGTGTTTTTCACCAAAAGTTTTTCTCTTCATTCACGATATTCAGCGTGCAACGGATCGGAGTTTCGTTGCAACAACGGCCGTTGCGTGCCGAAGTCGTTCGTGAATGACGGTGACCGCGATTGTGCCAATGGAGAGGATGAAACTGGTCGCTTTGACTTTTGTTCAAATTTTTGACTAAAATGCTGAATTCATGCATTACATTGTACCTGACTAGTTTGTTCTGATCTGCATGCAACAGCAGCACTCATGACGTCCATATGGCGTTTGTCCGGCGTTTTTAAACGGAAACCAATGTTTTCATGAACGCCGATGAAAACGGCCGAAAATGGTTTCACAGTGGTTTTAGAATACCTGTTTTTCAGCAAACCGACACTACTTCACATTTTGAATTCAATGATATTCTCTCTATCGAATTCCAGCATCAAACTCAAAGTGTCTCTAGTCTCTACCTTTCACATCGGCTTACTCTCTCTCAAACATAAGCCCCACAATGCACTGATAACGGCACAGGGTTGGCCACAACACAGCCAAAAAACGATTCCATGCTCGTGAAAATGTTTTGCTCAAATGTTGCAGCAAAACCGCCGCGTGAGCTGGAGAGGGCGACCGGTGATGAGAATAGTGAGAACAGAGGTTAGCCACTGTAATTGAGGCAGTCATAGTCTTGGTAATCAGTCATAGTCATTCAGTCAGTCAGTTTTATTCTGCAGTGCACGGCATGATACCAGAGAAGTGTGAGACAGGCAAGCCAAAACACAACACAACAAAATTGTGCTTTCGAACTGCAATATTGTCTAATCATTGGATCACATCAGAAAAATCACCGCAATCAGCTAGTCCCTAACCGGGATTCACTTCGGTTTATACCGTCAATTATAACCGGACAAGTCTAGCGAACCTTTCCTGTGTGTCAACTTCCTAATAATGTCAATCGACAATTCCCGTATGGGAGCCTGCTCTGCAAGGTCCTCCTAGTCCAGAACATATGCAGCGTACTTGATGCTAGCTCAGCAATAATGGCGCACAATCACAATACACACAGACAAACATGACGCTGACGCACGCGCACTGTAAATATCACCTTGTAGACAGTCTTGGTAGACAAAGACCGAGATTATTAGGACCAGACTAGACTTGTTTTTCAGACTCAGACTGAACAAATGTCACAAAAAGGCCAATAATACAAATTTAAAAACCTCTGCGCGAATTGAAATTTTTTTTGAACACACACTGAAAAACACAAACAAATTAAAAGGCTGCAACAACCGGTCGGAATTCAAGTGCGACAACGGAAACTGTGTGAAACGGTGGCTGGTCAGCAACGGCAAGGATGAATGCGGCGACAATTCGGACGAGCGAATTGTGTTGGGTAAAAAAATGGGACAATTGTTTGAATAGGAAAATTAGACAAACATTTATTACTTGCATTTGTTGGTGTGCGGGAAGGTGTATTTCTGTACACACTTTGTGGAACCTATTCAGAATGGCACGCTGATATGCTGATTAAACGGCACCAGTAAACGTGCATACGGTTGTTTAGTTCAGTGTTGTTCGTTGTTCTCATAAGTTCACAAACTAAAGGTGGGGGTGAATTGGCCAGGTCAATTTCAAAAGCCCGGCAAAGCCTTGATGTAGATAAAGGGCCGCAAAACGCCTGAAAACAAGTAGCATTTCTTTAAAAACAAATTGTCCTCGGCATAGTTTTGCCCCTCGTGGACAATACTGAACAGAATGAATTTTACAAAATGATGAACTCAAAAGAAAAGTTACTGTGTTTTGTTCAGCGCGCGTAACAATTGGTGTGTATGTCTGTTTTTCAGCGTGTCTCATCACATAAAAAAAAACAACACTGATCTCCGCTCCGAATTGCAGACTGCTACACCGGCGTCGAGTTCGAATGCGACAACCATCGGTGCTTCCCGCGGTTCGTCGTCAGGGATGGGCGCAAGAACTGCGAGGACGGCAGCGACGAACGGGTGACGTTGGGTGAGCCGTGAAAAACTGGATGATCGATCTCGTTGTTGACTGTTGAATTTGGCTGAATTTGGGACGACCCTGGGTTGATTGAAATGTGCAATAGTAACTGTTTTGATGCGGATAATCAGCATGGCATGCCAGACATGAAGTTCTGGATGTTCAGTTCGACGAATTCACGACAAAAACAGTTTAATGACGAATCAAACGCTCACTGTACAATGTCTTTGTGTGTTTGCCGCCAAACCTTTCTCAATGGGGGGGTTTTTCTCGGTGTTTTTTTTTTTGTTGGTTAATAACCCACCCGGGGGGTGGGTTTTTTTTTGCGAGCGGTGTATAGGCACTTAATGACTGAGAAAACTCGATGGGCGTCCTACTCAATGGCGTTCTGTACGGTACGCTTCTCTGGGTTAGCCCTAGCTAAAACATAGCCTAAAATTTCCAACAACAACAACAACAACAAAAAACTTTCAAGACCGTGAACTTTCAAAAACGTGAATGTTCAAGACCGTGAACGTTCAAGACCGTGAACTTTGAAGACCGTGAACTTTGAAGACCGTGAACTTTTAAGACCGTGAAACTTGGAAGCGCAGTGGTGTTGCACTACCGCCACAACCAAACCGACACAGGTCGCCCTCTGTTATATAACACAGTAATGCGCTGTACAGGCACAGAGAAACACGCACACACAAACGCACAGGCACACACAACACACACACACAACGCTGACACGGGTGCTGTCGAAATATCGCGTGTGTGTGTGTAAGAGCGTGGTGTATGTGCCAGTGTGTGTGTTTGTTTGCAACTGTGCAGCATTACCGCGGTGGTATTGTGAGTAACAGAGAGTACAAGGTCTTCAGAGAACGTCTATAGCTGCACAAACAAAAACCGTGGTCATCGACTCAACTATGACGCCAAAAATCTCAGTGATTGATTACAGTGAAAATTACACGGCCGACAACAGGGACGAGGTTGCTAACGCAAACGACACCAACAACAGTCACACGAGGCAAACCTGAAGCACCGAAAGGTGAAATGGATGTGACCAGGCATTTTCTTTGGCCACTGTGGCCCGCGCGTTTGGAAAAACCACCATACCCTATTCTAGGCGCATACTGTTTCCACGCGGGAAGGACTGACATTTTCAGATGATTGCTGTTTTTCGCCCAGATATAATAGCCCAGCAGCACCCCGAGTAGCCCCGGGAATAGTCCAGCTCAATAATAACCCCGGTGTCACACGACGTTTTCAGTGTTCAATGTTCACTGTCAGTGTTCGTTCGATCAACACGCTCTTTATGATCGGCCATACGGCCATGCCCGGCCCGGCACGTCTCATTCATAACTGACGTATGCAGACGTACGTCTGGTGCGAGCGAACGCAAATATTAAAACAAGACATGACGTGTCGTACGAAGCCGTATTGCTAGTTTTTTGCACCAAGAACGAGACGTGACGTGACGTGACGTGACATGCCGTACCGTACATGTACGCGCACCGCACACGTCCAGGTATAAACGGGCCTTTAAGAAGCAGTCCGCGTAAGCGGCGACCAGTCCCCATACAAACCACGGACAGCTATGTCACAGATTTGGCTGAAACTTTCAGGGTAGTTCGAGATGGTCAAGAAAAGACGCTTGGTACCTTTATTTTGGTCAAATTCGAAAATTTCGTCGATTTTGGAGACAAAAGTTTGAAGGCAGGTCTGCTCCAATGGCGAAAAGTGTGATTTTTCAGAAAAATGCCTGTAACTTGAAACTGCTTTGAGCTATTGAAAAAATTCAAACACCAGCTTGTAGAGCTCGCCAAGGCGCATCTTTGCCTGCAAGACCATCACGTGATTCGGTTTTCCCCGTTTTCTAGAAACAGAAAACTGATTTTTTGACTCTGAAAAACAGGTAATTTTTTGAAAAATTGCAGTTTTAGGACAACGAAAGTCGTGCGACACTGGGAGACTATAGTGGCGATATAGCCCTAAAATAAGGCTATTCCGTGATGCCATTCGATTTATCCAACCAACTAGAGCACAGACACTTTTGGGTGTCTCAAATTGGTTGGTCAAAATATGAGAAAAAGCGGACTTCTTAAAAAAACAGTCATAACTCGTCAACGGTTGAAGCTATTGAGAAATTTCAAAAAGCATCTTGCAGAACTCATCAAGATGCACTGTTTTGCCGACAAAAACCCAACCTTGATTCAGTTGTTCTGATTCGTTAAAAGCAGGGTCCCGTCACTGCCGACACGGGAATGTTGCCATGATGCGGGCCATAGCTTTTTTTGCGCCTACATTGGCTAAATTGGGTCATCGACCACTCAAAATAATTGCACGGGCAAAAAGAAGTTGTTTTCGGCCTTGAATTTTTTTGGCCCAAAATAATTATTACTTTTGGCCAAAAAACCAATTTTTGAAGAAAAATAGCCTTGATTTTTTAAATTGTTTTATTTTTTTAAAAACATAGTTGAGCTTCAAATAAAACAAAATAGATAGCGACGTGCTAGAAACGTGTGCGCAACTGAAAAAAACCGGGCTCAGACTATGACCTGTGTAAGTGCCGCGCACAAAACAATTTAAAATTTTGCAAAATTGCTCATTTTTCAAATGTTGAAAAATCTCCGGAAAACGTGTTATGAAAAACTTTTAAAATACAAGTGCCCAGCACTAACGGCAGGTTGCTCCCACATTGTTTTAAACTCTAACCAGCTTCAGACTAGGACTTATGAGACGGTAGTAACACGGAAACTCAAAATGACACCAAAAAGCGTCCATTTACCGACATTACAAAGACTCCAAAAAACATGCATGCCAAGCTTTCTTTTTGTGTCAAATCTATTCTGTCATAAAGCCAACTTGTTGTCTCATTGAAATGACGTTTAACCAAGCTCAGACCAGAACTGGTTTTACTGCCGCTCTGTCGAGAATGCTAAATTTCGTCGAAACTACCCCTCGCACAAAAAATAGAAAAAATCCAGAAAAATATAGACTTTTCAAATAAAACAACAAAGTAGATAGCGATATACTACGGACGTGTGCGCAACTGAAAAAAAATAAAACCGGGCTTAGACTATGACCTGTGTGAGTGCCGTGTACAAAACATTTCAAAATTTCGCAAAATTCCAACATTCCAAATTTTCCAACATTTGAAAACTGAGCAATTTTGCAAAATTTGAAATTGTTTTGTGCGCGGCACTTACACAGGTCATAGTCTGAGCCCGGTTTAGTCTCCCAGTGTCGCACGACCTTCGTTGTCCTAAAACTGCAATTTTTCAAAAAATTACCTGTTTTTCAGGGGGTCAAAAAATCAGTTTTCTGTTTCTAGAAAGCAGAGAAAACCGAATCACGTGATGGTCTTGCAAGCAAAAAGATGCGCCTTGGCGAGCTCTACAAGCTGGTATTTGAATTTTTTCAATAGCTCAAAGCAGTTTCAAGTTACAGGCATTTCTCAAAAAAATCGCACTTTTCGCCATCGGAGCAGACCTGCCTTCAAACTTTTGTCTCCAAATCGACGAAATTTTCGAATTTGACCAAAATAAAGGTACCAAGCGTCTTTTCTTGACCATCTCGACCTACCCTGAAAGTTTCAGCCAAATCCGTGACATAGCTGTCCGGAAAGTGGTCGCCGCTTACGCGGACTGCTTCTTAAGGTACGTCAGGTGCACATCAGGTGTGAACGGGTCTAAAAACATGCGTACTAATGCGTCACACACCCATCAGAGAACGAATGCACGCGCGAGAATCCGCTGAGCTGGCAATGCGCCAATGGTCGCTGCGTGAATCGCTTCGACGTCGGCGACGGCTTCGACGACTGCGGCGACGGATCTGACGAACGCGCTGTGCTGAGTTTGTTGTTGCTTTTATAATCCTTGCACTGAGAACAAATTGGTGTCACGTTGTGTGTGATGTTACGGTGGCAATAGAAAGAAGACACGTCAAAAATGCGGTTGTTCACTTGGCTGCTATTCTTAAAATGAGATTTAAAAAAATCAGTTGCCTGTTGATAACATTGCAGGGTTCGAAATAGAATTGGGGAGGATTCGAAATATACATAGGATTACGAATAGGATTAGGATACTCGAGATAGGGTTAGGAATATGCATGATTAGGATCTTGAGGGTTAGGAATCCAAATCGCGCAGGGAGAAATAGCATAGGATTGGGGATTTCTTTTCGTACAGTGTTGTTCCTAAAAATTGCAGTATGCAACAAGATGGAGTTCAAGTGCAACAATCAACGGTGTGTCTTTCGCGTGTTCGTCATGAATGGCAATGACGACTGCAGAGACAACAGCGACGAACGAATGCCGCTTGGTAACACAAGTTTCTCAGTTTCTCAGCTAACCCATTACGGTCACAGTAGAGCTTTCAGCGAACAAAATCAGTAGTACCCAAAGATGACAGACATTTTAGGAAGACGAAAGGTACCACCAAGTGACTGACCGACCGGATCCTTAGCTCCTTATCAAGTTTCTTCGAGGCCAATTTTTTAGTATAAAACACCATAACTTGCAAAAAACTCTAAAATACTTGTTAATAATAAAACTAAATGTACATTGTATATTATATTATATGTATATTATACACCTGGCAAGGAAAAAATCGTGATTTTTATAGAAAATTTTGTGATTTTCGGAGGTGAATGTCACGGACCCCCACGAGGCGCATCCTCGTGCTGGGGGTATAACCCTAATCATCTCCGCTACTGAACAATCTGCACATCGAAAAACTGTTTCTAACGCGCTCTTTTATGAAAAACTTTATGCACCGTTACAGACTTTTGTCTATCAGCCGAAGAACACCGTTGCGCAAACGGCCAGTGCATTTTGCGAGCATTCTATCGCCATAAACAGCTGGGCTGCGCTGATGGATCAGATCGGAAGGCCGAGCTGCGTGAGTGAATTTATAAATGGGCTCAGCGTTTTTTCTTTTAGCTCAATTCCACCCCCAAAAAATGTCCGAACCCAACTACAAAACGTGTCTGGTGCCCGCGTCGTGTCCTGTTCCAGTAAGTTACTCGGCATTCTGCGAATTAATATTTCTCCGGACAAAACACGACGCGAGAACACGAACACTGCTTCGGACAGGCGGCGGGACTCTTGCCACTGGACACGAGTTCGGTCTTTTTCAGCGCGTCTGCAATGGCGCTAACGACGTGAACTTTTTTTACACCTCGTGTTTTAGTGTACAGTATGGCCGAATAAATGAGGCAGTCCATCAAGGCGGGATCAGTCGCAGACTAGGAGTTGTCTTTTTCAAAAATGCGAACATAATTCCCAGTCATGTGTGCAACGGAAAAAGAATGAACAGAATAGTGCGGATAATCTGTTAGTTTAAAAAACGCGTCATATTTGGCGCGTCCGTGGCGTAGCGGTAGAACTTTGGCCTACAGTTCTGTAGGTACCGGGTTCGAACCTCGCTGTGGACAAGACATACTCGTGGAAAATTAGAGTGACCAACGAACATCTAATGGTCTATTCCCTCCTGAGCCGAGGGTAAAATTGGGCTCGGGGCAGTATTGCCCGTCTCCGCCAGAGTTTGGTACCTTCGGGTTTCCGGAACCGGCGCGCGTATAATTAAAAAAAAAATATTTGGCACACAATTTGGTTTCTGAACGTCTTTTTTCTGACATTCAAAATTCGCGCGTTCCTTGAACCCTGAAAAAAGCTGCCATGTTTAATCGGCCATACCGTACCGATTATCGGCTTTAGTTGATCGTTTCTCAATTTTTTTTCTGGATTTCTAAATTGAGTTTTATGTGCACGTTTCAAAAAAAACATTCCATTTAGAATGCTTTGCGAGTAGCGAGTTTCAATGTGAAAGTGGTGGGTGTATTCCACGCCATTTGGTTTTGAACGGTAAAAACGACTGTAGCGACAACAGCGATGAAAGAGCTCCCATTTGTAAGCGACTCTAAAATTTTACTTGCTTGCTTTCGTGCGTACGTGCGTGCGTGAGTACGTGCGTGCGTGTGTCTGTGCGTCCGTGCGTCCATGCGTGCGTAGGGTTGGTAAAAAACCGGTTTTTTATATTGCTAGAAAAAACGTTTTCTTTTCCGTTTTAAAACCGTTTTAAAACAGAAAGAAAAACAAATGTTTCTCAGCTCCTAAACTTTCCAAAACTTGGCACCATGTACAATGTAGGTGTGGGAAGCGGGGGAGGGACGGTTGCAAGGAGACCGGATAGCAGACCACGATTAGTGGGCGAGATTTGCAGAACTGCAAAGTGAAACCGGTAGCGGATGGCGTTTGAAAAAAACATTTCGTCAGTTACCGTTTCAAATCGACAACATCGTCAGTCAATCCGCATCTGCGCTTAGTTCAGCAGTCACCTTGTCTTCATTGTGTTTTACTTGACCCTTGACACAAAAGCTTCTGCAAAATGATGCTTCACCAGTTCAGTTCGACACAGTTCACTGCACCGTTTTTTTTTCAAAAATATAATTTTACGTTTTATCAATCAAACGAAGAATTGTGATTTTTCACCACGAAGTTTAAAAATTTTTAAGGTAAAAAACCGGTTCTTTATTATTTCCTGGTATGCCGACAAATTGTGGAGCAACGGAGACAAAAACCAAAAACGGCTATTAGGGCAACTTTTTGCGCTGAATCCGAAAAAATGGGTACCGTTGCAAAATTTTGCTACAGTAACCCAATATTTGCAATTTTTGGTTTTTTTGGCTCTTTTTTCGATTGTTTCTAATGCGTGTGGTATTATACTTGGAACTAATCAGGCCAAATTTGGTATCAAACGGCTCCCCTTAATTATGCGAACAATTTCAATTTAGATACCGTAACTATATCGTGATTGCGGTAACCCGCAGAGCACGATATTTACCCTTTTTAACAATTTTTAGACCGAAAGTGACATTTTTGATCCCTGTAGTGTTCTAGTTGTTCCAATTGAATCAAATTTGTATCAGTCAATTACTCTTTATCAGACAAACAACTTTCATTTGGATACCGTAACCATAGCTTGACTTCTGTATCTTTTGAAGCACGGTATTCTACCAAGTTTTCACCATTTTCAGGCATGAAATTGGCTTTGTGGTCTATGCAATGTTATACTTGAACGAATCTAGTCATATTTAGCATCAATCGACTCCCGTTGATTAGGCAAACAACTTTCAATGAGATACCGTAATCCTTGCTTGACTACCGTACTTTTTAAAGCACGGTATTTTACTAATTTTGTACCATTTTTAAGCCTGAAATTGGCTGTTTTGATCCATGTAGTGTTACACTTGAACAATTTTAGTCAAATTCGCGATCAATACACTCCCCTTGATCCGGGAAACAACTGTCACTCAGATACCGTAATCATTGCTTGACTACCGTTCCTTCCCACCCTCAAATTTTCAGGGGCCACCTCAGGTGTTGAAACCGTAACGAAAGGGGGATTTCGGGTAAAAAGAAATCTTACTGAAAAAAACGTTCAAAACCTGAGTTAAAAATCTTACTTTGCCCGATGTTTCTATCGTGCTCTATGCCATGGGGATGAGGAGGGAATTCCTTTAATAATTAATTTAAAATTAAAAAAAACACGTCACAAAAAAAACTGAAACCCTGTTACAAACACAAATCAAGGTTGCTGACTTCGAATATGGTGTTTATTTTTTTCATACGAATCACACCGCATCCTAAAAACGGCCTCTATAGGAACGAAAAAAAGGAAAAAATAAAAAATAAAAAAATCTTTTCGTTGTTTATCGGATTATAGTTGATTGAAAATATTAATATAGTTGATTAAAATATAGTTGATTATCGGATAATTGTCGTAATTATAGTGATTATTTGTGATTTATGGGTTGTTCTATATTGCTCGTCTGGTCTCTATCTTTGATAAACTCACCACTTATTCCAACTTTATTTCCATAAAAATCGTTTTGAGACACGGAGTAATCTGTATAAAAAATAAAAAAATCAGCACCTGAGGTGGCCCCTAAAAATTTGGGGGTGGGAAGAAACACACTGGGAATTGTAGTCGACAAGGATTACGGTATCTGATGGATGCTAAATTTGATTGGTAGATTGATGTTAAATTTGACTAGATCCGTTCAAGTATAACACTGCATGGACCATAAAGCCAATTTCATGCCTGAAAATGGTGAAAACTTGGTAGAATACCGTGCTTCAAGAGGTACAGAAGTCAAGCTATGGTTACGGTATCTAAATGAAAGTTGTTTGTCTAATCAAGAGTAATTGACTGATACAAATTTGATTCAATTGGAACAACTAGAACACTACAGGAGTAAAAAATGTCACTTTTGGTCTAAAAATTGTTAAAAAGGGTAAATATCGTGCTCTGCGGGTTACCGTAATCACAATATAGTTACGGTATCTAAATGGAAATTATTCGCATAATTAAGGGGAGCCGATTGATACCAAATTTGGCCTGATTAGTTCAAGTATAACACCACACGGATTAGAAACAATCGAAAAAAGAGCCAAAAAAGCCCAAAATCGCAAATATTGGGTTACTGTAGCAAAATTTTGCAACGGTACCCACTTTTTCGGATTCAGCGCAAAAAGTTGCCTTAATAGCCGTTTTTGGTTTTTGTCTCCGTTGCTCCACAATTTGTCGGCATACCTGGAAATACTCTTTATGTATGCGCACGATCGATATTGTAATGCTTCGTTACTTCTTAATGCGCAATGGATTTTTTTTATTTCTTGCATACTTGTAGCATTTTTCAAGGGCTTTCAGAATCACTTAGCAACCCTACTCCGCATCCGCTTTAAAAGTTCTTAAACAGAGCAAAAACCACATACTCTTTTAGTTTTTCTTAAATTAAAAACATAAAACAGCATTTTTTGTATAATATTGCTAACATAAAAAATGTGCGCAAGCACATGCGAAATCGATTGGTTTTTGAATTTTGTTAATAGCTTAACGCAGAGGCGAGTTAAAACTATTTTTCTAAAGATCCCCAAGAAAAACGGTTTTTTCGTTTTTTAAAACATAAAACCGGGTTAAATTAAAAGATAAATATCATTTTCGAACTCAGCGCATCAAGACAGTTCGATTGGTGCTAATTTCGTTAAAATCTGAAAACTTTTCAAAAACTGTGCCTAAGGGGGGTCGGTATTCTGAAAAGCCGATCTTAAATGAAAGCCGAAAGCCAAACAGGCTTGAAATACTGACTTTTAGCAGAAGAAAGTGTTGAAAAAAGTGCAGAAACGTTTTCAGGGCGACCGCACTGAAAAGGGGGGGGGGCAGTGGAAAATTTAGCATGGTGGATTGCAAGCTGAAACTGTTAATGCTGTAGCTTAAGATTCCGCCCTGTGAAGATCTGGACAGAAAACACAAATTTTTACTGAAAAAAAACAAGGAACTCTTCAATCCCGTTCCTAGTCTTCGTTTTATAAGACCTCCTCCCACTTAAAAGACGGTCGTCGCACAAAATTTTATTTTTTCTTTCAAAAACATTTTGATTTTCAAATTTTTATAAGGGGCGTCATTACAAGCAAGACTTTACGGTATTCGTTTTCCGACAGGTGTGCTCTGTCGGCCCTTAGCACATCTGGTACAATTTGGTGTGTGTATCACAAAAAAAACAGATTTGTATGTGTGTGTGTGTGTGTGTGTGTTTGAACAACAACGAAACAATTCTTACAACAGACCCCGATGCATTTCAACGGCAATCGACAGCACCACCAACAATATCGATTTGCGGCAGGAAACAGTTCAAATGCGACAACAACAAGTGCGTGCCGACAGCTTGGCGAATGGACGGCGAAGACGACTGCGGCGATGGCTCGGACGAACGACCGGTGACAGTGACAGGTAATGGGGGCGGGGGCATGGGATTACCGCGTCCGCGACAACAAAACCTTCTCCGGTCTACTGAAAAAAGCCTTTTCCGAGAAAAACCGCAACATTCTTTTGCTACAACTCAACAAGGTTTCAACGACAATGAGAACTGGCCTCGTGTGCACGTGTTTAGTTAAGGCGAAAACACCATTTAGTTTTCTGTCCGTACGCACAGACGTCGTTCGAAATCACGTCCGCAAACTGATCGTGTCCGTAGTGCCGTAAGATAGCACACGCCGCACACGACACGATTTCTAAATGGCGTGGCCATCTTTTGAAGTGTCGTGTCCGTGCGTACGCACGAAAAACTATTTAAAATTTAAATCCGCCTTTAACGTGCGTTCAGTGTGAATTGTTCTTGTACGCGCGCGGAGCGCGCGTTCTGCATCAGCTACACTCGAATAAAATGCACACATATTCCCACATACTAGACAATGTTCTAGCGGTGTGTCTACACAGCAAATTTCTGTCTCTGTTGTCAAATAATTATAGGCAGTCATCGTAACACCACTGCCAATTGGCGGGGTTTATTCACGAAAAACCAAGCACTCTGCAGAAGTGACACCACCGGCGACCGTCGCGTGCAACGCCACTCAGTTCCGGTGCGACAACGGCAAATGCGTCCATCGTGCGTTCGTGTTCGACGGCGACGACGACTGCGGCGATCGCTCGGACGAACGGACGCCACTGAGTACGCGCGGGAAATATACAGTCGATCTCTAAATTATAGGCAATCCACTGATTGGTTGGCGATCGGCGATCACGCTATCTATGCATGCTTTCTTTGTCAGCCTGCATTGTTGGCTTCGAGTTCCGCTGTCGCAACCAGCGATGTCTACCGCGGCCGCTCGTGCTGAATGGCAAGAATGACTGCGGCGACAACAGCGACGAAACGTCCGGCCCACTTGGTTCGCAGAGATGTTCCTACGCGCATTTTCAACGTTTTTTTTTACTTATGTGTCCACGTAAGCTGGTATGAAAAGCCTGCACGTAGTGGTATAACACGGTATTGTTGTGCAGGTGTTGCAAAAATTATTAACTGCAATATGTGCAAAATGGCTCGTTCTCGAGTTTGATTCAAGTTTTTTGGACTGGAATTCGGAACGCTTCTTAAGTTTTGGAGTTTGGAAACACACTTTTAACACAATCGATTGCAAACGTTTTTCGTAACAAATTTGTGCCAAAATGTTTGAACTAAAACTCGAGTAAGAGCCGTTTTTTTCCATTGTAGTTTTTTGCATCGCCCTGTACATTCACAGACACATATTCAGGGTGATCAAATAAAAACTTTAAAAAAGTAAACGACTCGTATTCAGAAGTGATGCTACATTTTGAGCCGAAACGTACAGCCGTGAAAAAATATGTTTGCTAACATTTTAGTTAAACGATCAACGCTATTAGTCACAGCGTAACACACAACTGGAACGTTCGATTTCGCGCATGTGGCGTGCAAAGGCGGCACTTCGCCACATGCAAATATAATGCTTGGTTGAATGTTTTGGTATTTTCTTGAAAAAGCCCACAAAAATTGATATACCGTATGTCAAAAGAAGCAGTGAATCGGTCCACCGAGTTGGTCTTGTCCTTCAGTCTGCTCGTTCCCGTATGGTTGATCAGAGAAATTTATGGAGAAAACAAAAACTGGAACAAACAAAATGAAAAATGAGGCATTCAAGTGAGTACGTTTTCACACACAGAGCCCACTTGTGCACGTTTGGCTGATGTTGCACGCGCGTGTCACACACGCAACATCGAAGATTTCAGTTGTGTTGCTACACTGTGACCATTAGCGTTTGACCGTTTCCACAGGAAACTCAAAATGAATGATGAGGAAGATGAAAAGAGATGTGCTGTTGATGAGTGCCCAGTTACGCTGACTTTTTTGGGAGCCAGTTCTGTTGATTGAGGTTAATTGAAGACACATTGATTTGCAAGATGTGCATCTTCTCCATCTTTGGGAACAAGGATTACGGTAGTTTTGCGTCATTTTTATTGCCACAATGTTAAAAGTGCCATTTTCCTAATCAACAGCAACATTTACGACATATTCCACAGTAAATATATTTTGATTTGCTAGATGGCGTTCCGCAATTAACTTGCATTAACAGTTGTTAATGTTGTTAATATTTGTGTAGTTCACATCAGGCAAAGAAAATACAATGTATATGCAATAGATAGCGTATTATTAACCGTCCTTATCAACAGTACATTAACAGTGGTTTTTGCTCATCATACGAATAAAACTCGGCGCAAGATGAAAAAGATGTGGTAGCTACTAAACAATCGGGACTGTTGATGTGCCATCTCTCATATGAACACCATATTAACAGCTTTCTTATGTGAGTTACTGATGCAGATTATCAATGATTTAAATTTGAAATGCTGGATGATATTAGTGATGTGCCTGTTAATCAAACGTTAGTGTCCAAAGATGAAAGGGAAATGATTTATGTAACTAATGGAGAAATCAACTGTATTAACCGTACATTAACGCATCATGCAAATCATCACACACATTTATCTCATCATCCAATGCGTCGTTTTTACGAAGATACGCTTAATAAAAGGCGCACAACCTCTCGTGTTCAGCCTGTTAATGGTGTTGATTGAAACCCCCATTATTGGAAATTTTTTTTCGGGCCTGTTAATGCACCGTTGATTTTGTGTGATTTACGCCTGATTTGCATCTTGCATATGTTTATTTTGTGTGATTTACGGCCTGATGCGCGCCATTAACAGCACATCTCTTTTCATCTTCCTCATCATTCATTTTGAGTTTCCTGTGTTCAGCTGAAATTTCAACACAACATAAATGAATGCTGCAAACATACACATTTCATTCATGCCTGTAAGTTATAGAAATGTAGCACACTGTGCATAAGTGCTTTTAAACATAGTGCACACTTTTAAGTTTTTTTCTCTCAAAGTGTTGCTGCCGTTCCGAGTACCAGCCGTTGACATTTTCGACGTTGTTTTTTTATCAGTCCTGTACAAACGCAACAGCATACGATATTACACCGCCTTCAGATTTGAACGTTTAAAAAAACATGCTCCATTGCCCATTCAGAGTGCCATCCAGTCCTCGAGTTTCGATGCGCCAACGGTCGCTGCCTGCCATTTCAGTTTTTGAACGACGGTGATCGCGACTGCCCCGGTGGCGAAGATGAGACGGTCGGCGGTGAGTGTTCGAGTGATGAAAAGAAAACGCTAGACAATCTGTCTAATCACCCTCGTGGCCTGGTGGTAGTGCGTTAGACTACATTACATTAGACTACGTTAGTCTGTGCGCTCGGGGGATCGAACCCCGCCGAGGGGCGTATAGGCACTTAATGACAGAGAATACTCGATGGGCACCCTACTCAATGGCGTTCTGTACGCTTCTTTGGGTTAGCCCTGGCTAAAAACATCGCCTAAAAATCACAACAACAACAACAACAACGTAAACAAATTGAAATCTGACCGCTTTCTAAAGCACCAGACGGCAGACGCGCAGTTTCTCGTAGATCAGAAACGTTCCGATTTCAATGGTACGTGTGGTTGGACAAAGAGTTTGACAATTTCTAGTGAGGGATTACGGCTACAATAGAAACAACTCTACTGAATCTCTCTATTTCGGTTTTTTCGTAGTCATTCATTCTCAATTTATTCACGGCTCTACACCTTATAACCAAACAAAAAAATACATATTTGGTTAAAATTTGTTTAGAAGTATTGCTTTTTCAGTGACACCAACAACACCAACACCAAGCACGAGACCAACAAGAGCAACAACCAAGCCGACACGCGGCGGCGGCGACGCAGCAACGTGCAAAGTCAGTCAGTTCACTTGCGACAACGGCAAATGCGTCCATCGTGCGTTCGTGTACGACGGCGACGACGACTGCGGCGATCGCTCGGACGAACGGACGCCACTGAGTAAAGGCGCATTCATGAAGCAGTATTTAGTGACGCGCCGCTGTGTGTTAAAACAAAGCTATGCGGTCACTAAATACTGCTTCATGAATGCACCGGAAGCTTTTTGCACCGAGACGCCAGCAAGCCTTTTTGCAAAAATAAACACGCGCGTTCATCGTCTGTTTCTTTTTGCGGACGGAATAAACCTCAACGCATTTGTTCCGGTTCCGGGAAACCAAGCGGGAGAGAATCCATCGTTGGCTGGAAAATATTCCAGGAAAAACAGTGATAAAAAGGTCTACACACGTTCCAAAAACAAAAAGTCGATAAGTATGAAAAAAACAAAGAAACAAATTGGATTAAAAAACATTTTGTATTCATGCATGCAACGATCCGGTCGCATACAAGCTAATGTTTCACCCGATGCCAAACAAGCGCCCCCAGCTGAAATCGATGTTTTGTGTGTTTTGCTCTGTCCTTCGTGTGCAGGTTAACATATTTCTCTGAAATTTTCTACGTTTGATTTTTCCTGAACAACTGACTAAAATTTCATTGAATATGGTTCAGCAGTAACAGCCAAACTCGAGAAATGACGCGTCAAACACCTACCCACTACGTCTGAAACACCCTGTAATGTGTGCTGTATGTATCGGCAGAAATATGGACTTCAAAGTTCAGTGTCTCTCGTGTGATGTTGATGTTTTCCATTGCAGCGTGCATCAGTATCGCTGAGTTCCGCTGTCGCAACCAGCGATGTCTGCCGCGAGCGTTCGTGCTGAATGGAAAGAATGACTGCGGCGACAACAGCGACGAAACGTCCGGCCCACTTGGTTTGTGTGGATACACTGAATTTGTCGGATCTCGGGCCTCGGAATTCATGATTTGCGGAACAACCGATTGCACCGAACATTCCGGAGTTTCAACATCATAGAACAGAGTTCTCAACAAGATATACCTAATGATAACAATATTAAACTTGCGTTCTAGTGTTGAGTTAAAATAAGACGGTTGAGGAATGGGTCTCTACATCCGTACCACATGCCGTTTTTGCGATATAAAACGGATAGATTGCAACTAGTGCAAACACGGTTTCCTGCGGTTTCGCCGGGTAAGCGTACATGTACCTCGGGCCGCCAGGCTCGTCAGTACCGCAAGGCCCGGGCTGCACATACCAACGAATGTCATGGATGGGTGTCACTTGCATACACCGCGTGCTGTGATGGTTACTGCTGAAGAAGCAACAAAAAACTTTAAGAAAAACGAACAAAGACCATTTTTGCAGAATGCGCCGCACTGCTCGAGTTTCGCTGCAACAACGGTCGTTGTGTGCCGTTCACGTTCGTCAACGACGGCGATCGCGACTGCGCGAATGGCGAGGACGAAAATGGCGGTGGCGGTGGCGGTGGCGGTGGCGGTGGCGGTGGCGGTGGCGGTGGCGGTGGCGGTGGCGGTGGCACGGACACTGGCGCCAACAGTTGCCCGCTGCCGGCGTTGCAGTTCCGCTGCGCAAACGGCAAATGCATTCTGAGCATCTTCCGGAACGACGGCGACGACGATTGTGGTGACGGCAGCGACGAGACGAATGGCGGCACCACTGCTGGTGGTCGGTCGCGCTTTGCGCGCATTTCGAGCCGACACGCGTTTTTTTTTCTGTGCACCAGCTGAACCTTGTGAGAGTATGTATACCGTATAACCCCCATTAAACCCCCCCACCATTAATCCCCCCCACCAATAAACCCCCACCCCCCCCCCGACCAGTTTCCGAATAATCCCCCCACAAATAATCCCCCATGGGGGATTATTGGAGACCTGTTTGAAACACATACCCAGCGAATTCAGTGGCTGGTTGCAGTGAAAATGATGAAATTGTGCTACCAAAGGCCCCAAATGGGTGAGTTAATAGTAATTTCATTACAAAAGGCTGTTATAAAAGGAAATTTCTATGTAGAGTAGAAGTTTCTGCGACTTTCTTGCCTGCCATGCAATGTATTTTTGCCATTTTTCAACAAACCCCCACCCCTAGAATTTTTTGTAAATAAACCCCCCCCCACCAATAATCCCCCCCCCCCAATAAACCCCCACCCCTAAAAGTCGCTGACGTATTAATCCCCCATGGGGGGTTATTGGGGGTAATACGGTAGTTCCGGAATGAAGCTGTACTCCGGCTCAAAATAGCATGCAATCCAACGGCAAAATCAAAGGCAATCAGCTGATTGTCCGCAACTGGAATATTCAGTTAAACAAAAAGAAGGTTTGTTGGAACTGGTTTCTCTCATTCAATATCATTACTGCACCCGAAATGTGTATCTCACTTTCATGCAGGTGGCAAGCCAAGGGCAACGTGCAGCAGCCGTCAGCTCCGGTGCGACAATGGTCGTTGTGTGCCGCTTGCATTCGTGCGTGATGGCGACGACGACTGTGGCGATGGAACCGATGAAAAGAGTAACTGATTAATTGGTTGTTTGTTTGATTCAATGATTGATTGATTAATTAATTGATTGATTCATTGTTTAATTGGTGTATGTTTCATTAAATTATTGATTGATTGATGATTGGTCACTGATTGATTGACTGATTGGCTGATTGATTGATTTGTAGCCTTTCTTTTGATTTTTTGTGACCTTGTGATTTTTGTGTTTGCTACTTTTTGCCAAGTTGTTCCTCTTTTTTATTCAATTATTATTTGTTTGTTTTTGTCATTTGTTTCATTTATCGTATTTAGTTTTGTGGTTTAATTTGTTCAAGCCTCCTATTATACGCTGTTCTCACAGTTTTATCGGATTTCTGTTGATATTGTTTGACTGATTATTGATTGGGTGATTGATTGAATGAATGAATGAATGATTGATTGACTATTGATTGATTGATTGATTGATTGCTTGATTAATTGATTGATTGATTGATTGATTGATTGATTGATTGATTGATTGATTGATTGATTGATTCGTTGATGCATTGATTGATTGATTGATTGATTGATTGATTGATTGATTGATTGATTGATTGATTGATTGATTGATTGATTGATTGATTGATTGATTGATTGATTGATTGATTGATTGATTGATTGATTGATTGATTGACTGATTGATTGATTGATTGATTGATTGATTGATTGATTGATTAATTGATTGATTGACTGAATGCTCGATCGATCGATCGATCGATTGATTGGGTTCGATCGATCGATCGATTGATTGGGTTGAAGAAGGTGACAAACCATCAAAACGTAATATTCAAACTTGCTCAGACTCCAGCAGTAGCGGACGTGCATCAGAACGGACAACGCCAGACCCTACAAGGCAGACCGTTTCATGCTCGAGCAAGCGGTTCCAATGTGAAAACGGCCGCTGCATTCGGAGGCGTTCAAAGGCGACGGCGACGACGACTGCGGCGATAGCAGCGATGAGAGGGCGATGGTGGGAGACGGCGGTTAGTGTCGTAGAGTTTCGGATGAATGACGATGCGTGAATGTTTTGTTGAAACTGTACTGTCTTCTCAGAACATGAGAATCAAAATCTAAAGTCCTTGCAATTTCAGCGGTTACACTATAAACATGAGCTGAGTTTGGAAACCTCCATGCGCGCGTGTGCTCGTGTGGTACAATTCAATGGACTAAGCAAACTGTTATCCATTTATTTTGGGTTCTACGACTGAAAATGCGTTTGCAACCGACGAGAAACCAGTTTCAATCTTTATGTCGCAATTCAAAGAGAACCTGAGTGACCCGGCGCAATTTTAGGGACTCTGATCTTTTGCCGATTTTAACACCGGTTGCACCTAAGAGTGGAGGGCCTAGTACTGAAGTGCTGCTACACGGGGTCAAAATCAAACTAATGGTGCC